>SNQJ01S0039225.1:114324-127881 GCA_010110895.2 Picea sitchensis
TTTTCAGCATATCCCCTCTCAGCAGTCCTGCTATATATATATATATATATATATATTCATAATATTATTTACATTCATCGACCTTTTTCACAAGGTCCATTCACATCGCACATTCACATTTCTGAGTTTGCCACAATACTTGGCCAGTATAGTTATTTTTATAGACTGGGGGAAACAGGGTGTTACAAAAACTCTGAATTTCAAATGTAACAATCAGAAAAATTATATTTCATTTACAAGTTACAGTTTGTAAGAGACATCGTTCTCTCTTATTTTGAGCACCAACTCAAGGAGATATTAATCCCCTGTTTTCCGAGCACCAACTTGAGGAAGCACCAACTCCCTATAGATCAAGATCCAACCTGTAGAGGACTCCAATCTTCTTGTTTTCAAGCACCAATTCCCTGTTTCAGGCTTCAATGTGTAGAGGACTTCAATCCTCCCTTGCTCCTCCCTTCCACCCTCACTTCATGTGAATGTTTCAAGTTCTTCTTTGGACTATGTCTATATTTTAATATTCTAAATTAGACCATAGAGACATTTTCCAGTCATCATATCTTTTTGTTTAAATAATCTTCCAATAGGTGTATGATATTTGAATCACTGTGTCTCTTTGAAAAAGAGCATTGACTCACTATGCCTCATCATAAACTTAATATTATTATTTAGGGACAAATTACTTTTATTTTTTACAAAAACTTGTTTAATTACAATTTTAAAACCTTCTTTTCCTTTTTTGATTAGGTCTCTTAGTCTTTAATAGATCGACCCCCTTTTATTTCGATCTCACACTTCTTTGTTTTATTCTCAGTTCTTTAATAGACAAATTTAGAACCTTTTAACTCTCACTGGTGAATTTCTTGTGTTGTTCAGATGGATGGGTTCTAATATCATGGCCCCTTTTTCATAGAACCAAACTTTGTGACCAGCATCTAAACAAGGAAGACACAAGGCTTGTTTTATGTTTTTTTAGCCTATAGGCACTTTTTCTATTTACTAGGTGACCTTACCTTATAACCAGGTGTTATCCAGCATTTTAACCCTTCGTTGCCTCATGTTTTCCATATAAACCTGGTCTGTGACCGAGAGAAACCACACAAAGAGATTATCTTGGTATTAATTAGATCGATGATTTAGATATGATCAAATGTTGAGTTCTTCGTTCTTTACAGTCTAATCGTGTTCTTATTTTGATCCAACGATCAACATTGTTCTTTGTTATTTAATGTCGATTCCTGCAACTGGTATATCAGGGTACTTGTCTGGATGATAAATCCATATTAACCCTTTTTGACATTGTTATTGTTCCGCAAATTTCCATGGTTGTGGAGGCAAGTCACAGAGGTAACCACAAACCAACTTATAGGCTGGAAGCTAGCCCTTCCAACCCAGAGAGGGCTCTATCTTTATAGCTCAGTCAAAAATGACAGGTTATCTAATCATTACAATGGCTAGATCATTGATGAGGATAGGGTTGAAAAATGGGGCTTGGTTAGGCAAGAGGAGAGGGATCTTTTGGGCTATGGAGTCAACCCCTGAAAACGAATGAAAACAATGACTGGTAGGTAGAACTTTCTAGAGGAACAAAGGCTAAATTAGGTGATGAAATTTCGGTTTTGAGTTTGGTTATGTAGGGTAGAAGAGGAAAAGAAACATATAACAGAATCAAAGCACCATGAAATATGAATTATGACCTAGTTAAGAAGATAAACAAAGTTGAAATCACTTGAGTCTAAAGTACCATTAGATGAATTCTAGACCCTTTAATTATCCAATTTAAACAGAAGAAAATGAAGATGAAAGTAAGTACACAATAAGTACATACAAAGATAAGAGTACAGACTTTAAACCACCACCATTAGAATCTTTTTCATAAAAAATTCAGGACCTCTGCATTTGTATTTCGTTCAGATTCAGAGAATAATACAATAAGGATCAAAATGACTATACTTTATGACCACTCACCCCCCATTTGCACCTTAAAAGTGCTCAAACATATAGACAACTATCATATTCTAGAATAAGGAGGTCGAAATCCATCTTTTCCAAAAATAGAGAGTTGTTACAATAGCTCAGGAAATAATATTTGCCAAAAGTCTGCTCATATCCTACTATCTAGGTTTGAATTTTGACCAACTAAAAATGTGCCAACTGAAGAGAAAACCATGGGATCTTATAGGAGGGTATCCAAGCTTCAATATCCATATCAATTTTTTATCCACCTTTCTTAGTTGGAGGTCTGTCAGCAAGTCTAGCTTAGCGAAATTCTGGAAAATAGGCCTCAAAGATCATTTCATATATTCTAAATTATAACACCTGTGTAAAAAATAAGAGATGTTTTTGTTATTGGGTCCATGCTTGAAAAAGGCCTCCTTTTTTTTTTCAAAAATTCCTCTCCATCTGCTCGAAATCGACGCCCAAAGATGATGACTAAAACATGAAAACATTAAATGTTAAAATCTGGAAAAATGGGTCGTAAAGATTCATTCGAATATCTCAAACTATGACACCTGTGTAAAAAATGAGAGAGGTTTTTGTTATTTAGTTAATTCTTGAAAAAATCCTTTTTGGTGTTTCCAAACTCCTCTCCAGTTTCTCAGAAAATGATCTTGAAGTTGACTGCAAAAACAATCATTTCCAGAACTTGCGTAGCGTGCCCTCCAGACTTTGTGTAGCGTGTTTGATTTCTTCAATAAAATTCATTTAGGTGGTGGCTGCAAGGTTTTTTGAGGCTAGAAACCACTACTATATCATTTAACAATAATTGCCTAAGCTCCTTTCAACCTCTGTATGCTTACAACACTTGCGTAGCGTGAGATTGCTACGCAAGTTCTATACAATACCATTTTTTTACTTGTTTGACGTGTGCATGACATTTGGAAGTCACTCACTGATATATTGACAGGTAAAAACATGGTGCTGAACTTTAAAAAAGTTTTTGATGACCCCATCTTACTATAAAAATGACACCTACAGTACTTGCGCATAGTTAGGAGGTTGCACAGCAACTTGTGCAATGCTCAATTGTTTTGATGATGTCACATACCATAAGTGGGTCTATTCATATGAGATGTAGTGTATTTGACAAGACCTGACTCTAAATGCCCATGATTGGTCATATTACCTGTATTAACCAAGTTTTACCAAATCACAAATCTTCGTGTGAAAATTTACATGTGCTAACATTGGTTGCAATGCGGATGGCATCCTCCCTGTGTGGTCCCAAAGAACAAGCAGACTAGTAGCCTAATCCATTGGGCTGCCCCCAAAATCACAACTAAGATCTGAAAACTGATGTTTCCATGACTTGCAATCAACTCGTTCTACAAAGCTGAAAGCCAAACCATACACTACTCCAGGCTAAAAATTGAATGTTGAATACTACTACTGCAATTCTGAATACACACTGCTAAAAACCCAACTGAAAATTGTTGAAGAATGCTCCAAATTAGTTTATTCACACACCTACCTACCAAACTAAAATAGAGACTGCTCGGTCAAGTGCAATCATAGATCCAGTGCAACCATGCAAGTCTTTTGTCCATAATTTGAGCTTTTTGCATGTCCTTCCTCACAGACAAAATAAGCAACCTACTTATTGGCAATTTAAAAAACTTGCAAACAAATTTGGATCTGAAAAAATCTAAGAATTTGGGGCCGCTTACTAACTCCAACAAGACTACAAAAGGATCCTTATAGGAAAACAAATTGAGTTCCAAACATTGCTCAAGATTGTCACTCTGATGTGTGACCCCTCCAACTGCATTTTTGCCTTCATGCAAATATAACTGATAGTTGTCATAAAAGGGATGAAAATCGGCACTAAATTGTTTCAATGAAACCCCTGGTGACAAAAAAACCATGGCTGATTTGGACATTAGCTTATCTTCAAACTCACGGTTGTCTAATGGCTGCAAATTTTGACTGCTAAAATTCTTCATATAACAAGTAATAGGGTCTTGAAAAACAATAGAAGAGTGTTGACTTATAACACTATGAAAAATTTCCTTCAACAATTGGAATGAAGAAAAACACAAAGGCAAAGTATTTCTTTCAGCTGACTCACAATTTTCATCTTGTTCAATAGCATAATTGTGATTTATAGGTTGTTTGCTTTCATAAATTTGTTGAGACTGAACATTTGTTGGCTGAGAACATGTGGTTGGATGCTTTAGCAAATCAACACCAAAATCGACAACATAATTGTCATCATACTCATCATACTTGGGTAAATCATGAGCTCCTGCAATGTCATCTAATAGGAAAAAGCATGGGATATCAACTTGTTCTTCAATAGGATGATCTGTAAATTCAATTTCATGTTTGTCTTCAAGTGCATACATAAAACAATCAGTCTCTTGCTCATGATGACATGGATCAAAATTCAAATCAATATCAAAACAATTCGGGACAACAACTTGCTCTTCATATTGCTCATCATTCTTTGTAAACAAATCCTCATGACATCCTTCAAGAAAACTTCTGACATGATCAGCCTCCTGCATATTATGCACAATCTCTGGTTCCTCAACTTTCAACTCCTCGTCCAAAATATGATTTTGTAGCTTCTTACATGCTTGAATATTATCTGCAACTTCTTGAGCATTATTGAACATCTGTTGTAAAGACGTAGACTTCCTCTCCATCAGAAGAAAAGATAAATATGAGTGAAAGGTTGTTACGTAATGGAGGATGGCAGCAACTTCAGGAGGTTGGACTTCTTTAGGTATCTTGTAATACAAGCTGGCAAATATTCTATTAAACATGGAGATAGTTTCATCCTTATGTCTTTCCATGGCATGTAACTCAGAAATATCTTGATTCCATGATTTCCTCTCACCCCAAAATTTCAAAAAAACATCCTTCGATTCTTCCCATGAATTGATGGATTCGGGCTAAAAGTGTCTAGACCACTCCTTGGAATTTCCTTGCAAAGATTGATAAAATATTCTCATACACGCATCATCATGCTCAACCTCAAAAAGATCAATGAAATGCTCAAAATCCTGGACATATTTCTCAGTTGTGAGGGTATCAGGTTCTCTATCAAACATAGGTAGGTACTTTTAGTGCTTTGGAGGAAAATTATGAAGGTTGTGAGGTAATTTTAAAGGTTTGTATCTCTGTTGAATATTGGAGGGTGTTGGATAAAGTACAGGAGGTGAGATATCAACCTTGATTTCACAAGGCTCGTCAACTTGGCTATGGTCATCACATGGCTTAGATGGAAGAATTTTATCAAAATCAGTGATACAATGAGGAGATATATGTACAAATTTAAGAGAAGGATATACAAGTGCAGGATTCTCATGATCATCATTTGAATGCAACAGGTAAAGAAAAATTTGTTTAGCATGTTCAAGAAAGGACAAAAGGTAATTAATAACAAAAAATATTATGTCTTGGAGAAAAATCAACTTTAGGTACTTGTTTTTTCCCATGATGTCCTTTCATACCTCTGTCAATGATCTCGTCCTCCATTGGAGTCTCTGAATCACATTTGAAGCTTGATTGGAGTCGTCAGGTGAATGGTACAACCATATTGTGTTTGACCTTTGTTCACCATAAGAAGTCAAATATGATCTTTGTCATTTTATCCCAGGGAAGATTTCACCTTCGTTCCCCAGCATCGACGCCAAAATGTTATCACTCTATAATTTCTTTGGGCTGCATCAAAGAAACCCGGAGGTAAACACAAACCACTTGGAAAATGGAATCTAGCCTTTCCAGTTTCAGAGAGGGATCTCTCATGCAACTCAACCACTCATTGTTAACTCAATAATTGGTTGTGTAATCAGTGTAATGGCTAGATCTTCTGTGAAAATCCAAGTTTAAAAAGGTTGGGGAAGGGTTGAGGGTATATTCCATTGGGAAATGGAGTAAACTTATGAGATATACTATGAATATTAACACAATTATGCACTCATGAGGGAACAGAGGCAAAGTAAGCATACATTTCAGCAATAAACAATATTCAGATGATGGCAAGACATAAATAAGAAAAGCCCATTATGAATGAGAGAATCCAATAAGGATGAATTCTCAATTGTAACTTTAGAAGAAATAACATAAAGGTTGACTACAATGAACAAAGCACCTAACAAGGGGTGAATTTTGGACCTCCAATCATTAAAACATGACGCCTGCATTAACTATATGAAGGGAGCGTCTATCAAGGATGAATTCTAATCATTTACTCTTAGTTATGCTTAGAATAAAGAACAAAAGTGAAATGAATGTGAACTAGAGGAAACCACACAGAAAGAGTACACCACGATGAATCTCTGCTATCAAAAAATCACTCTCTGCTTGTATTTGAAATTCATGAATATACAGAGTTTTCCAGCTACAAAGGAAGGCCTTTCTCAAGCCAGTCGAACCCCTTTGATTCCTTGTCTTTCATGATGGTGTATTATGAAATAGACACAAAAACCTTTTAGACTCAGACCTATGACTTGAATCTCCTTTGACATGCATATTTCCCTTTATTTGAGCAATGGCCTAAGGCCTTTAAATCACCTTATGAAACAAAACACACTCACTGTGACTCATTTAGGAATGTCTTGGTCTTCCCGAACCAAGACATGACTCTGAAAACTCAGAAAAAACCTTTAACCCTACACCAAAAACAAATATGCTGACATACATCAATGACAACATAACACCGTGTCCAATAGCTCTGAGACTCCCTTTGGGATAAATGATAGGGATACTTAATACATTGGAATAACTTCTAAAACTAACTTTACCAAGACTAATCTGCCTCCCCTGGACAACCACCTATTGCACCATAAAGATAATTGTTTCTCAACCTTGTAAATCATCCACCCCCAATCCCTTTTGGTATAGTCATTGGGCTTCAAATAAAAACTAAGGTACTTTATACCTTATTGCAATTCAACTTCCGAGAAAAGGAAACATTTGCAAAACCTGCTCTTTATCATCCTCACTAATACCCATGAAATATATTGACCAAGAGTAACCACCATACATGTAGCCTTGCAATAAAGATCTAAGATCTATTTAAGCATTCTAACATCTCTTTCAGATCCATTACAAAAGAGGAGAATATTATTAATGGATAATAAATGTGAAATGTGCACATTATTTCCCACTTTGATCCCTTTGAAAGCCTCAAATGATGATGCCTCAAACAATGTTTTGCTCAACCCTTTAGCTACTAGTAGAAATAGCAAAGGGAAAAGTGTGTTGGATCACTGAGAGGGGGGGTGAATCAGTAATAGAGCAATTCAATCCTTTTTAACCATATAATCCAAGTGTTATATCAATGAAGCATTATCATCCAATAACTGCAGAGTAAATAAGCAATGAACAAATGAACAAACATACACATACACAGTACACCAGTGTTTTACGTGGAAACCCAAATCGGGAGAAAACCACGGAATGTTTTTTCTTATATGTCTTGAATAATTACATTCATTGGAAGCACCAACTTCTTTTGTTTTCCAGCTGCAACTGGAAGGAGGTTCGAACCCCCTAGTTTCCCAGGCTACAACCCGAGGGAAGCTCCAACTCCCCAATTCTCTGGCTACAACCAGAAGGAGGCTACAACCCCCTATGTTCTTCGACTACAACCGGAAGGTGGCTACAACCACCTGTCCTTGCCCCGTCCTGCCACCCCAAAGTAGAAGTAGAATGATGGAACCATTTTCAACCTGTCACTGTGAGATATACCATTGTAAACCTGTACCAATAAATCTGAACCATGCATCAACCATGCATCAACCTGTACCTCAACCTGTAATCAACATGTACCATAAACAAGTGCATCAACCATGCACCAACCTGTACCAAATAACTTGTAATCAACATGTACCATAAACAAGTTACGTCAACCATGTACCAGAGGTATGTACCAATCGTAGTGTCGACTACTCATCAACTATGACTCATCAATATGTACCAACATCATCAACTATACACCTCATGTATGTACTTAACTCATCAATACTTGTCTCAACCATGTACTCAACATGTACCTCAACCAAATCCTCATCATTTCATCATCAAATCTGATTTGTAGCTCTGTAATAAGACCTTATTGTATATGATCACATTCCTACAAACCTTCCTTAACTTCAACAACAAGAGACTAGCATTTTCATCAAACTTTTCTTTAGTCTCCACATGCCTAGTTTTTGGATTAGTCAACAACCCTAACCCAAAGTAATCATAACTTTGTACACCTTAATGTATAAAGATATGGAAACTAATACAATGTTCTTATTTTTGTTTTATGCAATTCCTCCGGGGTTCACTACTTGAAACCTACAGGAAAAAGGAGTTATATAGCAAAATGGCATACCTTGAATTGGCTTATTCTAGAGAGTGACCTTGTAGAAGTCTTGGCAATTTACTGAATTGATCTGAAACTATTACAACATGCTATAAGCTGATTACATTAACCAACACATTTGGTTTCGAATTTGGATCTGCTATGAAGGAGTTATGACATTTTTTACGAAACACCCGTTTTTGAATAGTTTCAAGACTAGCCACATACCCTAATGGCAGCCTCCTGGTGTAACTCCAAAGAGATACAATGACCAAGCTGAATTTTTACCACCGGATACTTGGATATGTTTTATCAATGGCATAGCAATTTCACGGTCGAGATCATTATAGAAAAAAAAATTATGGCGAAATGGTGAGATGACACGTAAAATAACATACCTTAGAAAACACCATCAAAGAATTTATCCTTCCTTGCATTTTAGGCCTTCTTTTCTTCACCTTTCCTCATAATTTAATCTTATATATCCTTGGATTTTTCTCGGACACCTATATATTTAATGTGCTCAAGTGTGATTAAAATAGGAGAGACTTGCCTCTTTATTTATACTCTCAAGTAGCTTCCTTAAAACATCTTCTAGGTCCTTGGCCCCACTTTTCCTTATTTTAGAGGTTCAAGCCACTTCTAATTTCTCCATTAAAATTTATTATTGAAATAATAATTTATTTTGTATTCACTTTGAATTATAATACACTCATTACTTCACTTATTATTTACCTTTTAAATCTCTTAAACCACTTTGACTACTTTGACATTTTGGGGCTTCTAGATGACATATGAGGTCCTCCCAACCCGTGAGCCATAACTCTCAAACCATTGAAATTTATGTGATGTTCCACATACCACCAAAAATGGAATGACTGGTACTATCCATATAGAATAGTATTATCAGTATATCATAACTCATACCGTTATCCATCACCAAACAAACTTGGGTCCATTACCCAAACACAGGGTCTCCAACTTCTCATGGAAATAACTCTAACCTTGAGGAGTTATTTGATGTTCCACGTACCACCGGAAAGGGAATGACATGCACTATCCATCTAGGATAGTTTACTTGATAAAATTCATTTGTGTACTATCCATATAGAATAGTATTATCTGAAAATATATCATAACTCATACCGTTATCCATCAAACAAACTTGGGTCCATTACCCAAACCTGGGGTCTCCAACTTCTCATGGCCATAACTCTCTAACCGTGAGGAGTTATGTGAGGTTCCACATACCACCGAAAATGGAATGACATGCACTATCCATCTAGGATAGTTTACTTGACAAATTCATTGTCCTTCATCTCATTATTCCATAATTAAGCATGGGTTCTCTTACTCCGCAAAGTGTCTCCTCGTGAGGGCTTTCACCATAGGGGGACCACTTTGGAGTTCATCCATCTTTACTTCTTATCAACCATGACAAGACAATAATGAGTCATCTTTAAATCAAACAATATTGGATCCATTACCCAAACCTTTGTGTTGCGGGGCTTTCTTCAAGGGTTGACATCAATGACAACCAACCTTAATCAACAAAGTGGACACCCTTGCCTTGTTCCTCTCCTAAGCCCAAAGAAATCAGATTCTAAACAATTTTCTAGCATTGCAAGAGGCATTATAGTTACACAACTCATAACCCAATTATCGAATCTTATATTAAAACATACATGAATAAGCATTAACCTCTAGTACAACTAGATGAATCTATCATATGTTTTTTAGATGTCCACCTTTATTACCATAGTAGGTAGCCTTTTAATTTGATAGAATGAAAACCTTCCTAAGCCACCCCCACAACCTAATGAATTTGCCTCCCAAACAATAACCAAACTATTCCTAAGATATGAAATTTGATAGAAGATCTTTTACCCTTCTAGCTATTATTTTGGAGATCTTTTTTATATGTAGTTGCACAATGAAATAGGCCTATACTCTTCACAACTCATTGGTTTTTCTGATTTAGGGATCCACTTAATGAAGGTAGTGTTAAAGGCTACCAAAATCCTACTAGAAGTTCTCAAATCCTCAATTATCCTTATAAGTTCATCCTCCAACAAATCATAGAATCCAAGAAAAGATTCCATAGACCGACCATTTGATCAGGGACTCTTGTCCTTTTAGAAAGAGTGTAGTAGTTTGAGGAGTTCTTTCTTTGACATGACTTCCATTAAGCTGATATTGTCATCCTCAAAAACAAAACTAGGAAAGAAGGTTGTCATTCTCACCACTTCAGCAATAGTGACTCTTTCATTCTCCTTAGAGATCTCATTAAAATGGTTGAAACTAAAGATTAATGAACCATCTAATCCCTGCACATTCCAAACAGTATTGATATTTTTCCTATGATTGGCATATTGATGAAAGAACTTTTTGATTTCATCACACTTTTCTAGCCTTAAGGCTCTACTCTGTAGTCTATAGGTAGTCTCTTTCTCATACAACTAATGCCTCTTCCTTCTTTATATATCATGAATAACAATCTTATGTTCTTCATTGGTGAAAACAACCAAATATTGGAGATATAACGACTCTAATTGGATTTATATTTGAAGAAGCTCCTTCTCACCCCTATATCTCTTGTCATATACCCACTTCCCAGTGGCTTCTGTAACCTTTTTTAGATTGGAAACAAATTGAATAGCTATTAATTCCTTATTATCCCTTTCAAAAGGGACCAATTCATCTCCTACAAACTTAATAAATCCATCGTCCTCCAACCATTGAGCATTGAACTTGAATGGGCTAGAGGCATTTTCACTCCCCACATTTGACTTCAACAGAATAGGGAAATGATACGAGTCACCACCAGATCCTACCCATTGCTTGATTCTCAAATGATTATTCAACAAGCCTTCTCACACTAAAAACATGTCTAACTTCTTTACAAACCTGCCAACCCCAATTCTTTTTTTGTTTCATGAGGGCCTAATTTTTACCAGCATAACATCAAAAATCCCTTTGCCTTCCAATTTCCTAATAATTTAGAAACCAGATAATGAATCCACTTGAATTGCATCTCCCCAAACTCCCACGTTCCTAATGGAAAAATTCAAATCTGCCCTCCCTCCTTCAAATCAGAAACCCATGATCAAGTTGCTTTGTCTTAAAGATCCTTTCCCAATGAGTAACCCTCTATGAATAATGATCCTATATATTTGAGACTGAGACTTCAACCCCCAGCTCCCAAGAATCCATAATCATACCAAGACTCAAGTAAAAAGCCCAAGTATCGAATCTTGGTCTCCACCCCAAAATCAGACCATTATATCTCCTCCTAGAGTAAGAATAAATAAACTCCCACCAACTGATAACCTTTTTTAAATCAAAGTAGATCCTATCACCCTCCCCCATAGTTTCTTATAGTAACAGAATGTCAGGTTTTTGGGTCTCCACAAGCCTTTTTAGAGCTTGTTTTATTTAGGGGTGACCCAAACCCCTATAATGCATAGACATCATAATCATTGATAATCATTTAAAATTGTAGATAGATTACTCAGAGGAGCAAGATCTAATATGGACATACCTTCTAATGTTGTTTCATGGCCTGGTGGTTCCTTAGTGGACTCATTAGAAACCACTAGCTTTGACCCATCCAAAGCATTCGACTTAGGTGCAACATTTTCTTTCACACTCTCAGGATTTAAATCCCCCCCACTTAACTCCATCTCACCAACCTTCAAATTACTGGTCACTACAATGAATTCCAATATGTTTATCAACACACCCACCTCAGTGGTGACCACCACAATCTTTTGATGTTCCAAATTTTCCTTCGGACCATACCTCTTCTTCCGAAAATTTGGGTGAAAAGGGATGAGAACAATCTTTAACCATGTGCCCATATTCATGGTAATGATCACACTTAAAAGAAACTCCATAATAGTCCAAAACCTGAATGAAGAAAGAATCACCTCTTTGAAGCAATGATTACGAGACCAAACCATTTCAAACATCTATACTGCAACGATTTTTTCTATAAACGTTATTCCAGAATCGACAAACCCCATATCATCCTTGTAGAAGATCCCTAACTTGTTACCAATGGCTTTGAAGACCTCATACAACCAATACTCAAAGGGGAGCCCTAGTAGTTTCACCCAAATAAGCATTATATGAAGTTTTTCTGTGCGGGCATCAAAACACGGTGACCATCATTGAACCCCATGGTGTTCCCAATTTTCTTATATCCAACCTTCAATCTAAATGTGAAACCCATCCATCCCTGGGCCTTAATAAAAGATTTTGGCACATATTCAATAACGGGTTTCCATGTCTCCTTAACCAAATTTTTTATAGCCACCGCACCGATCCTCCTACCAACAAACCTTCCCACCACCACCATTCCGCCATCTTGACCACCACATTCGTCCTTATATCCTCTCACAACCCTAGTTTTATCGAGTCTTTCTTAAGCTTGACACATTTCTTTCTCTTTTTGCATGCCTCCTCCCTAACTAGTGCAACACCACCTTTCCCCCACCATTGCCAACTCCACTGGCTACACCATCGATGACATGATAGTCCATTGAACCTCCTATAGAGGGGAAACCACCAATAAAAGCTATAGACATAAGCATCAATGACACAAAACTAATAAGCCCCTGTGAGCTCGAGCCCTCACTAGATGGAGAGAGTAATCCTCCCATAGGGCTGCAGACACTAGACCCAATAATGGGACTCTGTTAGCCCACTTGCCTCACCACTTCCACCAATGAATTGCCTTCATGTGCACCCATATTCTCATATAGCTTGACAAAGATTTTGTTCCCACCACCCATGCACAGATCCCCATCCACAAATGCCTTGTGGCCCATAGAAGTTTATACCAAAGTTGTGGACCCCAAGACACTAAAGGTTCCAACACCTACTAAATGAGCCAATAAAACCCTCATACTCGTAGAGGATACCCATATTTCCTGACCTTCATAGGTATCTGAGGAGAAGTTAGGCTCATCTATCTCCATACTCAAGCTTCAACCATCCATGGCTTAAAATTATATATGAGCTAATAAGCCCCCCCTACTCGCAGATGATACCCATATTCCCCGACCGTCATAGGGATTTGAGGAGAAGTCAACCTCATGTAGCTCCATACTCAAGCTTCAACCATCCACAACTTAAAACTATAAAATGATACAACCTTAGTGGGCCTAATGGTTAAGAACATGTGTTTCCTCCTAAGATGTCACAAGTTCAAATCCAGAGGAGGGTAGGGCATGTATGGGGTCTCATACACCAAT
>SNQJ01S0039225.1:128071-151054 GCA_010110895.2 Picea sitchensis
CCCCCTCTGGATTTGAACTTGTGACCTCTTAAGAGGAAACACATGTTCTTAACCATTAGGCCCACTCAGGCTGTAATATCACTTTAATTTAAAATTTTATTTTTTCATGTGGTTCACGAAACCGATGTCGGTGCTCGCTACGTCCCCAGAAACCCCCCCCGCCCGAAATCTGCGAGAGAACATAAGGAGGTCGAATATTTTCAGAATATTGGGGGCTCAACAACAAGAGCAATTTATAAACCCATTTAAGGGCACATCATGTCACTCACAAGGAATTGAACCTGGGTGGGGAGGGTAACAATCATTCCTCCCAACCACCCAAGCTACATCCAATGGACAAACACCACGACACCATTAGTCATTAAAAAGTTTCAATTTGTAATCTAAACATGTTAATGATTAATCATTTATAATAATTAATCATATATGTGCGTGTGTGTGTGTGTAATTTTTAATTAAAAATTTAAAGTTGTAATCTAAACATGTTAATAATTAATCATTTTTTATTTAATGATTATTGAATTGATAGGAATTGCAAATAATAAATGTTGACATTGCACAATATAATTGAAGTAAAGATATTTGAGGGTGTTAAGTCCATTTATACATTAAAATAACAATTTCATTAAAATTATAAATTTAAAAAAATCATCTAATTAAATTTCAATAACAACAAATCGAAATAAGATTTCTCCATCCACCATGACCATGGATTCTGACATATCCTTACAAACAAGGGAAATAGTTGTGAAGCAACTAGTCCCTACCTCGTTGAACAATCTGAGGATTAGAATTTAAGTTGTATGGATATAAATCTGATGAGGTGTCTTGCTTCTTCATGGAACTGTAATCCCCGCCAGAACCACAATCTCTGCTAATTTGGTGACTCTCAAATTTTTATAAGCAATACATATAAAGTTGAAAATGCTCACCTTATTCTCGAGTTTCCACCAACAACATTTGTTACTAGCTTAAGCAACATTGTTCCTAGCTTAGCTTGTTCATATATGCCATTTCCGAGGGTTCTCAATTGGATAACATTTATGAAGGGGTCATCAATCTTTAAAGTTGTAATGAAGCAAATATACAATACTCTGCCATAACTAACCAAGATTCTAATGCGTGAGGATGGGACTGAATAACATTTGATTGTTATGTTTCTCTAAGCCAAAATACCTAGTGTTTCCATAGAGAAAGTGAAGCTCGTTAAAATTTTAAATCCACTGGAATTACTAAGAGCTTACCATATTGTTAAGAGACAATGTACATTGGGGGACACAAGTAGCTTATAGCAAGATTTGTTGAGAGGCATTGGGAATAACCGTAAACTTTATTACCATGTGTGAGGGTCATGAGTTAAGTCACGAGGTCATCATTAGGGAAGCCCCCATTCAGAATTCCTAACTAGTCGGGCGAATGATCATGTCCTCAACCACATCTATGTGGATCTCTATGTATAGCAAGAGGTACGCATTGTGAATTGATCGATCATCACGAGCAAAGGAAATATCATTGTATATTATGTGTTATACTTCCATCTCTAATTATCACATTTATATAATGTAAATGGATCACAATAAATTAATGACATTCTCATTGTTCTCATGAATGTTATCGTGACTATTCTTTCTCTCCTATTTATTCAAGTCATATGCACACATATTGTTTCTTTTTGCTTTATTTTATTGCCATACTCTAAACTTGCAACCTCAAGTGAAATCTACTTTCAACAAGGTTTCTTTTTACTTTATTTTATTGCCATACTCTAAACTTGCAACCTCAAGTGAAATCTACTTTCAACAAGGTTGTACCTATTAAGTCCTCCCAAAATGCTAGACTAAAATGCCTATACCTAGATCTCAATATCTTATTGATCTCGATTCTCAGGTCTATGAATGCTCACATAATATGATGATATCCTATCATTTGTGTTAAAAAATCTATGGAAAATGCAGCATAAATGTGTTACTCTATCAAACCACCCACACTAATTCCTCAAGTATATAACAGTTAGCATGCGAAAACCTATAACACATCGAAACTCTTTCCTATTTGAGAATTGCGAGACAAAACATAAAAAATTGTGAGTTTTCCCATCTACACAAAAAGATAAATGAAAAAGATAGAAATTGGAATAAAAAATTATATATATATATATCTGCTACTACTTAAGAAAATAATTTCAGTAGTCTTTAAATTTACAATATTGAGAAGTAGCTTTAGAGTCTTAGTAGATAACAAACTACGAACTATAGGTATCAGAATGCCTAAGGCACTTGCAATAAAATTACAACTTAGAAGGATTAAGGAAACAACTTGCATAAGATATGAATAAATGAGAATCATAATTCAATCACAATTTTTTATATGAATGCCATGCTTGTTTGCTCCTAGATGAAAATTTCCTCAAGAACTCTTAGATTGCAACAATTATTGAAAGAGCAGAGGTAGTACTTAGATGGAAAGAAGAAGAAAGAAATAATTTTTAGCGTCCACGAGACTAAAAATAGCCTATGGGACAGATTGTTTTTCCATCTACCTTTTGTATTCGGCCATTTTCCTGTGAAGTTTTACAATAATCGCTCCCAGCGTCTCAACAAACTCTTTGCTGAATAGATTATCCCAAGAACTAACTGCCAGAATACCTGCATAATTTTTCCTGATGTCTTTGAGGGCCTCACATTCTAAAATGAAATGTTTTTATGTTTCCACTTTTCCGGACAAGCACAAAATATACAAAGTATCAATGATAAATTTTTATTGAATCTGTAAGATAATTACTGCCACATGTCACCTATAACCTGCAATTACAATAAATTAAAAATGGGGAGGGAGGGAGGAGAAGAGATATTTTTTAGGCATACCAAGATTGTTCTTTCCTCTTGCATTGGAATTTACCGGACCAGTTTTCATGCCAAAATAATCCGCTCCTATTATCCTATCAGACTTTTTTTTTTTTTTCTTTTTTTTTCATTTTTTTTTTTCAACTAGAAATTACTCGATTTATATTAGAGATATAAATCATTTACATCACTGTATCCAAAGTAGCTCAAGCAGCCATTACAATTCGTCCCGGAGACCCAGCCGGATTTGACCTCAAGACCTCCTCCCAACACTTGGAGAAAGGTACTTGTCTTTACCAACCGCGCTGTCTCACGGGACTTATTATCCTATCAGACTTGCAAATTCTCTTCTTGCTTCTCTTACCGGCTTGGCCATGCTTCCCATTTAATTTTCTCAATTTATCTGAAAGGCAAAAACAAAAATGATCATAGTGTTGATAGTATCTAGGTTTCACCATCTAATTCTGACTTTCATCTTTTGTTATTTCTCTACAATGAAGCATATGGAGAATCCAAGTGGATACCTAAGGCGTGTCTAGTTGCCATTCGATTTCCTATTTTTCAAGTAGTTGCTCGGGAGATCAATAACATTGATATAATTATAACACCTAGCAATAACAATATATGGAAACTGTTGAAACCGTAAATTGATTTAATAATGAATTTTCAACCCCGCGCTGTTGCAAACATCAATTTTTTTTATACGAAACTGTAGAAAAAATTATATGAAACTGTAGAATGTGTGCAGTGTTGACCTTTGACTCGTGGTGTAAAGCTTAGCATTTTCCTCGGCGAAAAGTTAAGCGATTGATCTTCTCCAAAATCCCTCTTCCTATATATAGTGGTATCATATGACAAGGTCAAGGAAGGCAAACAATTCTTTACATTGATTACTCACCGTCAATTGACACTGGTTAGGGAGTGAATGCTTCACATACGTGTAGGCACTCAACACTGATTTGTGTGGGGCTGAGAGTGCTTGTTCATTTATTTTTGCAAACAAAATATTGTCACTTCCACAAAAATCTAAATTCTACACAAAAATGGCTAAACTACATATGCAATTGATTTTAAAATATTTTTACAAATTCTATTTTTAAGTCCCATTCAATGTTTTTTTTTTTTTTTTTGACAAGAACGGTTATTGGATTATATTAGAAACTTGGCATGAATGCCTCAATTCGGAATACAAAATTTGGGAGCAAAGCCCATAGCACCTCTCCAACTAGGAGAATCATGGCGCTTATGCTAATGTTCTAGATCTTCTTACATGCAACAATGGAATCCATTTCCGTGATTTGCCCAAGCTTGTGAATACAAACAAATTGCTTCAATAAAATGCAGTAGAACATGGCAGATAGTGGGTTAAGGAATTAGATCCCATGATTCGTCTCTGTCTCTTAGAATGGACCCAGCAGATAGGAGGACTGCCTTATTTGCTTCTAAATCCGCATCCTTATTGTTCGATCTCAACACATGGAATAATTTCAAATTCTGAAAGGATTTTGCCAAAACTTTGATTCTAGAAATCAACCTTGCAAATCTTAAATCTGACGGAGCAGAATTGATCACTATGGTTTTGATGATGGCCTACGAATCCCCAAATACATTTACCTCACTGATGCCCAAGTCTTTGAGATACTTGGGACCTTGGAAGAGAGCCATCGCTTCAACTTGGATGTTGGAAGTATGGCCCAGGCCCCAGGCGAAGCTGTGAATCATTCTGCCTTCTAAATTCTTTATGACTCCTCCTGCGTCGACTTTTCCTGGATTGCCTTTGGCTGCCCTGTCAAAGAAGAGAGAGTGTCTTGATTGCTTGGAGGTCTAGTCATAGAAATCTTTCTCATTTTCTCTTATTTACCACTCTTTGGGAGGGATGATGGTACTTATAGCTTTTTGGAATTGAAGATCAAATGAGGCACCCCAATCAATGTCTTGTTGGCATAAGTTTGAGTCATCCATTTGATCTCCCAGGCATTCTTTCAGTTGACATTTTATCTTGATCACAACAAACTTAACATCCTCCTCTTTATTTATGAAGATCCTTTTATTCCTCTCAAGCCAAATTTTCCAGCTAATGATTTTTGAAAGGGAGGTCCAGGCAGCTTTGATTATTTTGTTTTTTGGAAAGGGGCCAGGATAACTGGGCAACCAATTTGCAAACAACTCAGAAGTGGAACTGGGGAATACAAAGTTGGATCTCCAAGTGCCTAAGAGCTCATGCCAGATTTGTGATGCAAATTTGCACTCCAGCACAAGATGGCGGGCGCACTCAACGTTTTCTCTGGACAAAATGCACCTAGAAGGACCATAAATTCCCCTCTTCTGCAATCTGTCATCTGTCAAAATTTTGCTATGACACAGCAACAACAAAAGAAGTCGACTTTCGGGATGGAGGAGTAGTTCCAGATCCCCTTCCAAAGTGTTGGATCCGGAGGAACATAAGGTTGCTCCAGTAGCTTAGCGTAGCCCTGCGCCACAGAGAATCCACCAGCCATCGAACCCCAGCCACGGGTGTCCTTCCTCCTCGCGTGAATGGGAGCCATGCCATGCAATAGGGAAAAAAACACAGCGCAGTCGATCTTGAGTTCCGGGGGCACATGGATTTGCTTCCAACTCGCCCAATTTAGACCATTCCATAAGGAGAGGTCCCACAACGTTTTGTATCCGACATCGTCCAACCACAAATGCAGCGTTTGCAGGGAGCTGCACTCTGCTAGTGGGGCTTTATTCATAATTCGATCGTTCCACACACTGATGCTTTTGCCATTTCCAGGGATCCAGAATGCATGAGAATTGATCAGAGAGACGACTTTAGCACAGAGATTGAGGAAGGATGATTTGATTTGGGGGAGAGGATTGTCTAGGCATCGAGTTCTCTGACCTTTGAAGTATTTCTTCCACAGCGCCAACTACGCCCAACCAGGGTTGGGGGCAATGAATCTCCATATAATTTTCGCTCCCATAGCTATATTTTGGGAGCAGAGATTTTTAAAGTTTAAACCCCCCCTCCATCATTGGCTTGGAGACTATTTCCCAACCGACGAGAGGGATTTTTTTCTCATTTTGCTTTCCTCCCTTCCAAAAAAATTGACGAATGTAATCCTCCATCTTCCTAAGGATGCCAACAGGAGCTAGAAGGACAGAGAATTGAAATAAAGGGAGGTTGTTGAGAACAACTTTGATGAGCACCGTCTTACCTACAATATTGAGCCAGGAGAATCCCCAGGCCTGCATTTTGTTCTTGAATTTCTCTAATTGGGGAAGCCAATCTCTGCTGGAGGCTCTCTTGAGAAAGATAGGAAGCCCAAGATACTTGAATGAAGACCAGGATGAGGAGGCATCAAACCCAAAGCATCTGGCAATAACATTGAGAGAGGAGTTTGAGATGTTCCAACAGTAAATGTGACATTTCCCAATGTTTAGTTTACTGCCAAGATTCCTCACAGAATTTGTCCAACACTCCTTTGAACCTAGTGGCCGATAACACAGTGGAAACACCCAACAACAAAGTATCATCAACAAAGAGGGCATGATTGATGTTTTTAACCGCTCTTGCTATACATAGCCCAATGATCTCATGGTCTTGCTGCTTCTTATCAAGGTAAAAGCTGAGGACATAAGCTTGTAGAACAAATAGGAGGGGTGAAAGAGGACACCCCTGCCTAAGTCCTCTTGAGGCTTTGAAGAAGTCAACAACCCTACCATTCACTAAGGGAGCAATCCAGGGCTCCGAGATATAGGCTTGAATCCAATTTATAAAGCTCGATCCAAACCCAAGCTTATGAAAAACATCCAACATAAAGCTGTGTCTAACTCGCTCAAAAGCATTTGCTAGATCAAGCTTGACAACCATACCTTTTTCATTTCGATGCAGACTTGAGTGAATCGCCTCTTGGACTAAGATAAAGTTGTCCACAATCTGCCTACCATGGATGAAGCCATCTGCCTACCATGGATGAAGCCACCTTGATTCTTTGGAATAATTTTGGGGAGGATGTTCTTCAGTCTGTTGGCTATCACTTTGGTAATCAATTTGTACCCTATGTTACAAAGAGAGATCGAACGAAAACTGTTGAAGGTATTGGCTCCTTTCTCCTTAGGGATGAGGGCAAGGAACGCAGAGTTAGTACTGCCTCCGATTTTCTGACAGGCTTGGGATTTTAAAATCATTTTAAAGAAGTCCTTTTCCATAATCTGCCAACTGGATTGGAGGAGTCTGGCTGTAAATCCGTCCGGGCCTGGGGCTTTGTCGGGGTCCATAGCATAGAGGGCATCCTTAACTTCACTTTTGGTGACTTTTGCTTCTAGCAGTTGATTCATCTTAGCTGTTATCAAGAGGGGAACCACTTCCAGAAGTTTAGAGTTCTGGCCCATCTCCTCTTCCTCACTATACAAATTTTTAAAGTGAAGGAAGGCTGCCCTTTTGATGCTTGTATTGTCCTTGTGAATGGTATTCTCTTCCTTAATTTCAGAGATGGAATTTGAGCATTTCCTTGCTTGGGCTTGCTTGTGAAAGAAGGAGGAGTTCCTATCCCCTGCTTTGAGCCAGAGACTTCGAGATTTTTGCCTCCAGTATTCTTCCTCAGCCAAGCAAGCCTTGTGAAAATTCTGTTGAAGATGTGCCTCTTTGTCTAGAGCCTCTTTTTTTATTTCAGCATCTTCCGAATGCAAATGGTGGAGTTCTAACATACTTTGGATTTTTTCCTTTCGGTTGCAGGATTGGTCAGAGATTTGGCCCAGCTTTTCATAACAGCTTTCACTCTTCTGAGTTTTTCCTCCCAAACAAAAAAAGGGGAGCCCTTGGCTGGCTGCTTCCAACTTTCCTTGACCACGTGCATGAAGTCTGGTTCCTTGACCCAAAGAGGGCTAAATCTGAATGGGATTGGACCAAGGTCAAGATGTGCCAGCAGCTCAAACTTGATGGGTTTGTGATCATAAACGCTGTAAGGAAGAATATGCATTCTAGCCTCTAACCCTAGAAGGAGGAAGGAGATTTGAACGAAAAATCTATCTAATCTTGCTGCAATATGACCAGGACCGACTCTTTTATTTGACCAAGTATACTTACCAGTAGAGGGCTTGATGTCTAGCAAGTCCCAGTCCTACATAAGATCCTCCACCCATTCCCTTGTCGAATCCCTTACGATGCTGCCTCCTCTCTTTTCTGCCGAGAGTAAAGTGAGGTTAAGGTCGCCAGCAATGATGATATTATCCAGATTCACTAGATCTGCCAGGCTTCTTATGGAATCCGAGCAGGCCTTTTTCTCCCCAACATTAACTGGGACATACACATTAAAGAGACATATGATCTCTTTTGTGACGAGATGCTGCATTTTTAAAAATAGCCAGTGGGTGTTTAGGGTCTCAGAGACTATCGAGAATTTATTAGTATTCCAGAGGGTGCCCAACCCTCCCGAGGCTCCACGGGCAGAGACTGCTTGCGCTCCAGCTTTATTCCAGAATTTCTTACTTGCTTGAAGGAAGACTGTGTCCTCCATTTTTGTCTCCTGAATGAGAAGTATGTTTGGGGCTTCTATCCTTATTAGACTTCTTGTGGCTTCTTCTTTGGCTCTGCTCCCCATACCCCTACAGTTCCAGGAGACGACCTTCATCATTTACTTTTATTGTGATGGGCTCCCTTGAAGCCCTGAGTCTGGTGTCTCATCATCTTCAGAGTTTTTGCCAATAGCTTCTCAAGGGTTGGCTGGCTGCCATGAAGCTTGTCTTTGTACGTTTCCTGTTCTCTCTTTTTCCGTGCAGTCTTGTGGCCTCTTGTGGATCTTCTGGCAGAGGTTTGAGAATCTCCTATTTCTCCTTCCTCCTCCGAGTCCTTCGATTCTTGATCTTCCTCCTCAGCTTCTGAGAGTTTTTCTTTAGAGCTCTCTGTGACACTTCCACCTTTGATCGAGCCGGAGGGGCTCCCTTTGGCTGGGGAGTTTACCTTTTGAATCTTGACCTCCTGGGTTTCCTCTATTTCCGAGCTTAGAGGCCCAAATTTTTTTTCTTGCCCCATCAAGGGAGGGTTTTGCTGGGTAGGGGCCGACTAAGGGCCTTTGCCAATTGGGGCAGCGAACTTGTAGGGTTTATGGGAGGTCTTGGTACGCTTGACCTGATTCCAACCCTCCTCCTTCCCTTTCTTCGCCTCACCATTGGTCGGACAACCTCTGGCAAAGTGGCTGTAAACATGGCATTTCTGACATTTGAAGGGCAACTGCTCATAATCTAGTTTTTGCACATGGGTCCAACTGCCGACATTGATTTTTATGGCCTCTGGAAGACCCACCTCTAGATCTACTTCCATGCATATTCTGGCACAGTCGTATTGATCCTTGTTGTTCGCCCGGTCTATAAATTTACCCAGGGCATTGCCTATGTGCTTCAATGAATCCCAATTCCAATAGTGGACTGGGAGGTTTGGGAGCCTGACCCACACCGGGACTGCAGAGGGAACATTGACTGCAGGGTCGAAGTCTGGTGTCCACTTGTTAAGATACAGGCCCTGAGGGCCCATGAAGTAGGGGCCATTCCGGAAGATCAGATCCTTGTCCTCTTTTGAAGTGAATTCGAACATGAAGTAACCTCTCCCCAAGAAATAAGATGTTACACTGTTTTTGATCAATGGCGCCCAGTTCTTGACGACCCAATTCTCTGTGGATTTTGGAGAGGGCTAGAGCCCTGTGAACTGGCCTACGAGAGCATGATCTGCCAGGGACAGAGCATCCTGGATCGGTCCCTCTGGGGGAAGAGAGATTTCAAGGATATCATCTAGTTTCTTCACAAACTTTGCCGCTTCACATTTCTTCTTCTTTGGCAAGGATGCCAACAACAAATTGAATGCGTCTGTAGCGAATGGCGGAGGTGGAGGAGGGGGAGGCACCTGGGGTGTGCCCAGAACCTCCATGGGTGCGAGGAAGCCCTAGCACGAGATCCAGGCTCATGGTGCAGTCAATCCTCACACATCACTAAAGAAAATTTTCCAAGTCCCATTCAATGTTATCAACCAATGAAATTTTTTATTCATGAAAATAGAAAACTAAAAAAATTATTTTAATTGTTTAAATAAATAATGTTAATTTAGAAATTTAACAAACTTTAGATATCTCACCGTAAAAATTTGAATCAATATAGAGTCAAAGCATTTTGACCGAGCAAAAATAAAATTTGAATCAATATAACATTTTGACCGAGCTAAAATTATAATCTCACGGACTAATAATTTTTTTATATCTATCCACTTAAATGAAACACCAAATTCCTTAATGAAGGCAACTACCACTTTCCATGTGGTGAAAGATAAAAAACTTTATATCTATCCACTTAAATGAAACACCAAATTCCTTAATGAAGGCAACTACCACTTTCCATGTGGTGAAAGATAAAAAACAGTAGAAAAACCTCAATTTATTTGCCAATTGCAATGGACAACTTAATAAGAAAGAGACTCCCATTTTTCTTCACTGTTGTTTTTACTAAAGTATTGGTTATTATGATTGATTTTAATGACGTTATTGGGGAACAGCCGAGATCAAGAGAATAACAGGGTTTTATATTCTTTTCAATGTCAGATCTTCCCTTGCTGTGAATCTTGACTAAAAGCCTGACAAGATCTTCTGCGAATCTTGAGTAAAAGCTTAACAATCTGGTTAATAAATATGTGGAGCTCACCTTCCGACGCGATAATCACACAAAGTACGTAGGTAGTTGGCGATTCAAGCATTTCGTTCCGCGGGTTGGAGGAGGAATTTGATTTTTCAAGTGGAACCGACTCCGGATCTTCAACGACATAAATCACACGCGCTTTTACCGGCCAAAGTATCGTGCCAACGAGGGCTTCAATTTCCGAGTCTCTCGGGGAGCCTGACTATAGTATTTGACATTGACACTTCAATCTCCGAGTCTCCCGGGGTAGGTGAAAGCGAAAGGCGTTTCACTACTTCTAGTATTCGAGACAGAAATTCATCTGTTTCACTATATACATTTACGAGTCCTGTGCTTGCACTTTTGATCATACGCTCCCTTATATTTCTCCACAGATCATCACATATTTTAGATTTAATGCTTTTAAAGTCTGTATTGTATTGAAGGTTTAAAGCGAGGAGGAGACAGTGGAGTGGAGTGGACACAGAGGAAGAAGAATGAGTCTTTCTGGTAAAAGGGTATTACTCACTAGTAATGGAGACGAGGTGTCCTTCAACTTAGCTCTCAATCTGGTCAAGAATGGTTGCAGGTCAATTTCTTTCTTTATTCTGTAAAAATATCAATTTAGGTATTTCACCGTATTCCTCAATTCAATCATGTTGTTGTATATAAATCTATGCGCAAAATTCCCTCCGTGGATGGAATCGTTAGCATATTTTTTTTGACATAATAATTGTTTTGACTTGCGCTTATCTTTAATGTTATGGTAGGCTTGTGGTGGCGGGGAATGGAAGCCAACTCTTCCGTAATGCCGCAGAAAGTTTAATGAATTGCGTGACAGTGAATGAAGGTGGTGAGAGAAAAACTGAAAAAGTGGTTCAAGTGGTTGAGATGGATTTAAATGGCAATGGCAGCGAGTCAATTGTTGATGAGGCAGTGGATAGAGCGTGGCATTTTCTGGGTCAGATAGATGCCCTGGTCAACTGCTACGCTTATGAAGGTACTATTTACATATATATTCAGTCCACAGAACACAACACAATACAGCTTCTAGCATATCACCGTTTACAAAAGTAATTTCTCCACTGTTGCTGACATTAAAAAAATGAAGTCACTGTTCTGCTGCCATTTGCACAAAAAACTAACTGTTGTTAAGTATTTCCGACTCCTATTCTATTGTCCTTTTGTCCCTGTAATTTTTTCATTACAATGCCTCCTCACTAAAACACAGTCTGCCCTTAAAGCAAGCTTTCTGTTTCTTTACTTGTTCCCTTATATTACAAGTTTGTAGTGACTGTCAATCCCCAATTTGTTTGTTTAGTAGTGAGATCCTTCTTTTTGTTCCGAAATACATGAAATTTCTGTACATAGGTAGTTATCAATAGACTCGAACAGTTTGCACAAATGAAGGCACCCTCATACGAGGTGAAGCTTTTACTATGGCCGATTTTTTTGAACAAGCATTCATTCCTCCATTTCCAAATGAAGAAAATAATTTCTATTCTAATAAATTGCCATGCTGCATTGAACTCGACGACCCAAGGAACTCCAAAAAAGGAGGTTTCCCAGGGAATGGGGGAAGGGAGAAGCTGACTATAGAACTTAGACTCCCAATCCTAGGACGACTTAGCAAAATCACAGAACCGGAGAAGATGGTTTATATTTTTGTCCCACATAATGAGCATTTTGGTTGGGCCACTCAAGTGCCGAAGGTGATGGGCCTAAAGCTAGGCCTTCGAGGGCCATCGAGTAGGGAAAGAAGGCCTTCTTTGGCTTTATAAAAGGATTCCGAATGGTTTTGAGCTTGTACAATCTTTTTTGTTGTTTGGACATCTCCACAACTTATTGAGCCCGATGTCCAGTATAGGCTTTGTACGCAGTCATCTGTATCCATCAACATACTTATATTTCTTGAAAGCCTTGTGTAATCCGATCTCCAGTTCCGCCACCAAGCTATAGGTGCTGGCAATTTGTGATAAAGAGATTGTGAAGGACTGAGATTTTAACCTGCTCCAGGCTTAACTTATATGTTAGCTAGATGAAATTCTACCTTAAAGTTCGGCCAGGCTTCCAACGCTGAGCCTGGGGGTCAAAGAGGTTTCTGATATTTCAGTGCCTCGCAAAAACAATGTTTGGTTGAGAACTAGGTAGTTTTTGTGAGCATTTTGCCATTGAACAACAAAATGAGTTACCACTATATGGAATGTTTATTGAAGGATAGACATGTTCGGAGAGTATCACGTTTCCATTGGAGCCTAGGCTTATCAGCCTCGTAGACTTTCCAAAAACTCTTAGCCACAAATGCCCCTTTTATTCAATATGCGCTGGAGTGATAAGGAGAGTTTTGCAGAGTTAGGCTTTTCTAGGCATTTTTGCCCAGGGGGAAACCAATAGTGCCCGAGTATGTGTGCGAGCAATCCCCATTCCTCATCAGTCTCTGGAAAAACAACACAAGTTCCAACAGACTCTATGGAAGCCTTTGCCCCCTTCAGAGTTGGGCCATAGAAAATTCTTGAGGGTTTTCTCCAGTCTTTGATAGGCACTAACCAGGGGTACCCAACATGAAGAGTAATACACATGGGTGGTAGACTTTGGTGCACATCTGAAATTTAGCAGCCAAAGTCACGGGCTTTGTGATCCATTTATCAATTTGTTTTTCAATTCATTGAATAAGCACATACCAAAGCTCCTTGGGGGAGGCTTGGAACACAAAGGGGATCCCTAAAAATTTAAAGCCCTGGGCAGGTTGGAGTAATACACATGGGTGGCAGCCAAAGCTTTTTTGCATAAACGGAACTTAGCAGATAACATCATGTGTTTTGAGATCCATTTATTAATTTGTTTTCAAATTGTGAATAGCCACATCCCAAAGCTCCTTGCGGTAGGGTTGGAACACAAAGGGGATCCCTAAAAAATTAAAGACCTGTCTAGACTGTATCCAAGAACCGCCTTGAGCATCTAGCCCAGTTGGGGAATCACATTGCCTTTTCCTATAATATTGGGTTTTGGTTCACTAGATCTTGGACCATGAGGCTTCACAGTTGTTTTGAGGTGGTTAATTATGTTTTATATTGATACTTGGTCTTCAAGGATGGTGAGGAAATAAGTGTCAACAAAGTGTTCATTCACCGACTGTCTTTCATTAGGCTCACGGGGGGGAATGCCTTTGATAAGTCCTTAAGTCATCATGTTCTGAAGGAGATAACACAAGGTCTCAACAACTATAATATATAGTGCAAGGGCCAAGGGACAACCTTGATGAATTGATTTGGAAAGACCAATTTCCTCAGACTTGGCCTGGTTAATAGATAAGTAGGATAACGCATATACAAACAAAGTTTCAATTGCTTTTTAGAAAAAATGGGCAAACCCAAGGGCCTTGAGCATGTCTAGAATGAAGGACTACTTGACTCTGTCCTAAGCCTTTTCAAAGTCATTCTTGATGAAGATAGCATTTAGTCCTAGGCATTGGGTCCAGTTCTTTCCTTCCTAGACAACTATGATATTATCTAGAATGAATCGGCCATAGATAAGCCTTTTTTTTTCAACCTTACCATCTTGGGTATGATCTGCTTAACTTGTGGAGCTAGGGCTTTTGCTAATTTTTTTTATGACACATTAAGAAAGGTATAGGTCTCCAACTGGTAATTAGCTCTGGGTCCCTTGGCTTAGTAATAAACTTGATCAGACCTGTTGCCACTCAAAATCATCTAGTTCCAAATATCAGCTCTAGAAGAGTTTAAAGGTAGCTGGAGAATGTATTCTGTCACCTTGTACAGTGTCCCTGCACTTTGGGTTAGTGCTTGCTAACAACAAGGGGGAATCCCTATGCAATCTATAAGCAAAGTGTGAACCCTAAAAATAAAAAAACGCTGCCAAAATGCAATAAATGCTTTCTGTAAATTGAATTACCAGACCTAAAATCCATCAAAACATGCTAAACAGCAAGCAAAAACTCAGATTTACACCTAAGGATAGACTGCTGCCTTAGGAAATGTGTAACTGCTCTCAAAAGTGCAAATCTGCGTGCTGGTAAGCCCCTTCCTTGCAGTCCTGCTAGGGGGGTATAAAAGACAAGGGAGTCTCTTCTAGTCAATAACGCTAGGAGTACCGGTGTTCTTGGGCCTGTTATGGCCAATCCAACCACCGTGCCCACTAGGGTTGCACCTCCTTGAAATATAAAAACCAGCAAGTATAAATGTCAAAATTAAGAATGATGACTTGAGTGCCTTGAATCCTATTGTTAGAATTTTAAGGGCAAATTATAGACTAGCTAGAAACAGAAATATCTTTTAATTTTATTTGCTACTGTAATTCTGGATCAGTAAGATATTCAAAACAAAATTCTGATGTAAACAATTTATAACAGAAATCACATTATAGATCTAGGTAGTGCCTTAGCAAAAACAAAGAACAGATTTACCTGATGTGCTTGCTGTTATCCTTTTTTCTGTATGCTCAGGAAAAGCTTTAAGGGTCATGGATCAAACCCTCAGGAGTAGATCTCATCATGATCTTGTGAACAGTTTTGCCAAGAAGAATCTTTAGGGAAATATCAGAAAACTAACCAGCATACCAATCATCAGGTAAGGGGCTGAAACAAGGACACCACTGTCCAAACTGGAGGCTGAAAAGAAGGCCACTAACAGCCTTAACAAAAACTGTCCAAGAATATAGTGCTGCTATAGCAGTAGACAGAAATAACATAGCAGTTTTAGGGCTGCTTCATCAAACCCTGATTAGGGTGCTAACTGCTGTAGGATAGGTAGCAAAACACAGGTCACAAAAGGAGGACAGTGGCAGCAACAGGTGGCACCAGCAATGAAACAGGGTCAGCATACAAATGGCACCAATAAAGAGACAGCGGCAGCAAGCAGGTGGCACCAGCACTGAAACAGCGACAGCATAAGGGTGATGGCACCAGCAAGAAGATAACGGCAGGCTGGAAGGGAGGAGAGGAGGGGCCGCAGCCTATACCCAGCAAGAGACTGATCCAAAGAGAGCCACACCCTATATCAGCAAGAGAAAGGATCCAAGGAGAGGGCCGCACCACTATACCAGCAAGAGAACTGATCCAAGGAGAGAGCCGCACCCTATACCGGCAAGGGAAAGGATCCAAGGAGAGGGCCGCACCCTATACCAGCAAGAGAAAGGATCCAAGGAGATGGCCGCACCACTATACCAGACTGAACAAGAAGGAGCCGCAGCAAAACCTCAGACCAAGACTCGGTTTGGAGGAAGGAAAAATGAATGAGAGAGTGAGGGGAGAGGTCTCTCTTTTATAGTTTAGGTGGGTAGGTTAGGGTTTGCAAATTAGCCCTAATTTTAGGGTTAGATTAAAAACCCAACAATTAAACAATTAATATTTTATAATTAAAATATTAAATGTTTAAATTTTAAAACCCAAAATCAAAACAAGGTCAAGGGGGGGGGGGGGTTCTTCTTTAATGGCAGAATGTCCACAAAGGTCTCATGATATAACTTATAAGTTATAAGCTTTTATCATCCCAGCATAAGAGGAAGGTCAATGATGTGATCATGTCCTTCTTCTTAACTGCTCCTAGGTCTCATGGACCATCCCGAGAGAGAAGAAGATCACACATCATCTCGGCTTCCTACTTAACCAAGAACTGCCTGGTCCCAGACTAGGATACCCCAGAACACAGTTGGGGGCTCTAGATCATAACTAGGGTCTTATCCACCAAGGTACACAACCAAGGATCAATCCAAGCACCGAGCAAGGATTCCCTGGAACACATCCAGGGGCCCTAGAACACATTTAGGGACTTATATCATCAAACTGCTTGGTCCCTGACCAAGAACCCCAACAATACAATGGAGGCCCTCACTAGGGTCTTTTGCCATGGCTTTAACTGCTTGGTCCCAGACCAATAACCCCAGGAGTGTACTGGGGGCCCTAAATCTCAGTCGGGGTCTTTGCCATCCTCCCGGAGAATGGCTCTTGCAAATGCTTAATTTTAACAGCTATGGGCTATGGAGTTTAGAAAATTGACTAAGAGGGAGCAAATCCCAATGTTAACTAATTCAATAGATTGAAGTAATGCGAGAGACACAATGAATCAATGAGATATAGTTGCCGAATGGATGTTACCCATATTGCCAAAGTTGTAAGTACAAAGTTTGGGGGAATATAAGCTTCAACTACAAGACTTTAGGGGGCGTCCAACCACTTCCGAAGCACCTTCTCACATTTACGTTCATGGATGAATTCACATGAACAAAGTGCAAGCAACCTCTACCTCTCACTAAGAACTATGTATTCTTACACTTACTCCAATCGGAAAGAGACAAGTGTGAAGAGAAAAGACCGAGGCAAAATCACTAGTGAATAATAAAATCGAACCCTTCTTCACCCTACCCCTTCCGCCTTTATAGAATAGGTGCAGGAGTGTACACACATATCCCCAACTATCAATAGAAGTCAAAAGTGCAGCATGCCAAAGGTACAGTCCTCCAAAGAGGGTGCAGGATGTAAAAGAGCATAACATGCTAGAATAATCCAACATTAACACAAGTAAAATCTCCTCTAAGCCATCTGCTCCTCCTCCTTGCTGAACATAGGCCAAGTAAAATAGGTAGATGCTCCAAAAACCCTCTAAAAGTCCATGTGCTTTCTTCCTGGCTGAAAATAGCATGCATGCAAAGGAAATTCACCAAGAAAAGGTTATCTCTAAGCCATGCTCTCTTCCTTTGTTGAAAATAACATCCATGCAAAGGAAATCCTTCGAAGGCATCTTCCCTAGGCCACAAATAGCCCCACATGCCATGTGCCCAAGTTGCAGATAGAAATATCATGTGTAATTAAGGCAAGTTGATAAGAGTAGGCCTCCTTGATTCATATGCTCCACCTCTTGACCAAAATAGCATAACTCTCTCACAAGTCAACAATGTCAAGTCCAAAAGTTGGGCGCTCCTCTATTTAGAAAAATTAGTAGTGCACGACCTCCAACAAATCATGAGAAGTATCTTCAACGGTTGCGCTCCATCTCCTAGTGAAAATAGTAGTGAAGCAAAGTCTTAATTTGACTCCAACCACAAACCCCCAAAAATAATAGGTGTCTAAATGTAATTGGTCCCTGAAAAATAAAAGTGCTCGTAATGGCATGAAATTTTGCATTGATACTCTATGCCATATTAGGTACTCAAAAAGATTTTTGTAGTAGGAGATCCTTGTATGAATGCCTTGTAGTGAACTATGTGTGATTTGGATATAGTAATGTGAGGATGCCATCCATCTTATTGCTATTATTGTTGTGTTAACCTTTCATCCAATAAACCCAATTTTTGCTAGATTAACATAATCTCACTTTCATAACAATGCTTAAGTATGGCACCCTTGGCCTTCCAAGGTAATTTTTTGCAATAAAAATCAGCAAGTTAGGGTCGGTTTGTGACATGCATAGCAAGATTCATTATCTTACATCTTCATGTACTTGTCCTCTTTGAGCTATGCTTCCTTGACTCCATTTGCCCAAGTCATGATTAGGAACTTGGTCTTGGGGTTTCTACCTTCATATTCCTTTCTCACACCACTCATTATTCCACTATTGCTACAACCACTTGTTTTGCGTAGGTTTACTGTTCACTTAATCACCTTGGGCCTCCACTCTAAAGCCTTAGCAATCCTATCCTTAGGGATGCCCCCCTTGAGTTGGAGAGGAGCCAACCAAAAGTGAGAGGAAGAGTTGTTGCAGTGACAATGGGTAGCCTTCCTACGTTGCACAAGACTAGCCGTTTGATGCTTAGGACTTTACATCATATGGGGGTGCTAGATTTTGTTGTAATAGGCGACATCTCTTCATATAGGTTGATTGCAAAAGATTCATTGAATCCTTCTTGACTGCACTTTGTTCTTTCTTTGTTAGCTCTAATTTGCTTTATAACTTCGATCTTTGTGGTTTTGCTGCCTTCTTCCTTTTTATTTAATGCCAAAACCCTTGCATCTCTGCACTTGTTTCTCTTGTGGTGGTCGTTTCGACGACACAATTCATTAAAGTCATGTATTCAAGTGCAATTTGCTTGGTTGACGTTGACTACCAATGCGATTGGTCGACTCACTTGCGACTAGCTTATCTTGACTTGTTTACTCTCTATCGACTAGCTCTCTTTGATTGGTCAATTTGTTCGACTATCAATTTTCGACCCATCGGTCCTCATTCGATTGCTTCCTTTTTTTTTTTCTGACCATTGCTTCTACTCATCATTTTTCTTTTTTCTTTCGTTAGTGTTTTAATCTCCTGTTAGGGTTCGTTCGTGTTTATGATGATGATATTTTGTTTCCATGGCAACCTCTTTTCCCCTTACTTTTTATTCCAAGTTTCTTTGATGTCGATCATGTTGCTATTGACTTGCTACTTTGTTGCAACCTTCATCATTTTGCATTGTATCCCAATTAATCGTCAGGAGCCCTTGAATAACCTTCTTTTTGCTAGTTTGTAGTGGTTAAGGTTTGTTGTTTAAATTCCCTTCTATTGACGATTATTCGCCCGACTTGCCCTAACCAACTACTTTATTCAAATTTTATTTATTTATTATTATTATTATTGTTTTAAGAATCTACTCTCCAGATAACTTGGTTTTCAAGTAGATTTTTGCCTAATGGTGCCATAAGGGTTTTCAACATTGAGCCTTTTTTTTTTTCAATTTATGGATGATACCTCTCCAGTCGGGCACCATTGACTACCTTGTTCAATGGTTTTTCTTGAAGTGTTCGTAGTTTCACAACTCCTCCATTCGTTCTTATGCCCTCAATTACATAGGGGACAAGCCATGTTGTTTCCAATTTCCTGGGCTTCCCTTTGATTCTGCTGTCATACAAAAGCAATATGTCTCCAATGTTTATTTCTTTCTTCCATTTGTTTGGATCATGCCATGCTTTCTGTTGCTGCTTTTGTACCTCTTACTCTTTCTTCCTCAAGCTTTTGTAATTGATGTAATGTATCTTCTTTAGCTTTAATGGGATCAAACTTCAAGAATTTAGTTATTTTATCAACCTCAACCCTAAATGCAGTGGAACTAATTCCTGGCCATAGACTAATTTAAATGGTGTCTCCCCCATCGATCTTTTGTATGATGTCCTATATGCCCATAAGACTGAAAGCACCTTGTTGTCCCAATCATCCCTGTCAATATTACACATTTTTATGAGTCCTTTAGATAGTGTCTTATTAAGTGACTCGACTACCCCATTGGCTTGTGGATGATAGGGAGAGCTCATCTTGTGGTCGATTAGAAAATTATTTATTAATACTTACATTGTACTATTTGCAAAGTGAGTCCCTTGATCGCTTATTATTTTCAGTGGACAACCAAACCTTGTAATGATATTTTGATAGATGAACTTTGCTACCACCTCTTTGGTGCAGGTTTTGATTGGCTCAGCCTTTGCCCATTTGGTTAGGTACTTGATTGTTGTAGTAATACATCTAACACTTGTTCTTTTACCTTTCTTGGGGAAGGGTCCAATAAAGGTCCAATAAAGTCAATAGCCCAAATCTTGAAAGGTAGACTTGGGTTTATTGATACTAGGGGCATCTCATCTCTTCTTAGTGACCTCCCCAACCTTTGGCATTTGTCACACTTGTTGATCTTCATTCTACGATCTCTATTTAGCTTGGGCCACCATAATCTTGCTTGTAGGATTTTTCTTGTTGTAGTGTCAACATGAAAATGAGCTCTTGTAGGACTAGAGTGTGCTTGTTCTATTATGCTTTCTCTTTCATGTTCTAGTGCACATCTTCTAAGTACATCATTTCGTCCAATTTTGTAGAAGCATCCATTTATTAATGTGTAGGGTGCAGATTTCATTTCCAACACTTCCTTTTTCCTTTAACATAGACCCTGATGAGCCTTCCCTTGTAAAAATTGAACAATCTTTGCTAGCTCTCTTGGTGCAGCCTCTACTTTAAACAGGTGGGCATCAGGGAAATCATCATCTATTCCAGTTGGTTCTTCCCCTATTTTAACTTGTGACAAATGTTCAAGACCGACATTTGCTTTCCCTAGTCGAACTATTACTTCGAATTTGAGTTCCTAAAAGAGCAAGAGCCATCTACAAATTCTTCCTCAATGTACCAGTTTGTTGCCTAGATATTTTAGTGCTTGGTGATCAATGTAAAAATATGAAAGGATTGGCCAGTAAATAATGCTTGAATTATGAAGTGCAAACACCGTCCCAAGTCCCTCTCTCTCTGTAGTTGAGTAATTCCTTTTTGCTTTTTTCAATTTTCGACTAGCATATGCGTTAGGGTGGTCGACTCCTCCTGGTTGTGCCAAGGCTTCCCCGACTCCTATGCCCGATGCATTGATATGTACGTGAAATTTCTTCGACTAGTCGGGGAATTTGAGTATCAGCGCTTTGACCAACTTCCTTTTCAATATGTCGAATGCCTTGCTACAGTCTTTACTGTAGATAGATTCTACTTTTGCCTTCAATAGTTCATCCAAGGAGAACTTTTTATCCGAATAATGTGTAATGAATTTCCTACAGTACCATGTGTGCCCCATAAATATTCATATTTGCTTTGGATTTATGGGTGGTTTCGAATCAAGTGTAACTTTTATTTTGTCCATATCGATTTTGATCCCACATTTATAGACTACATGCCCAAGGAGAATGCCAATTAGAGTAGCAAAGATGAACTTCTTTATGTTCAGAGATAGATGGATTTGCCTACATCATTCTAGCATCGGTCGAAGCCAGTGTATATGGTTCTTCATTAGGCTATAATATATTGTCTAGTCATCAAAACAAACTGCCACACTTTTATAAATGTACTCCTGGAATGCCTTGACCACTATCCTTGATAAGACAATAGGGACATTCTTTAGTCCAAATGACATGACTTTATAAGCAAATGACACGAACTCTGTTACAAATGTAGTTTTCGACTTATCTTCATTTGCAATGGGTACTTGATTGTACCCTAAAAATTGATTGGTGAATGAATAACATTCATGACCCACTACTTCATTAATGATTTTGTTTGCTAATGGTGTAGTAAAGGGATCTATAATTGTTACTTTGTTCAATCCTTTGAAATCCACACAAATGCTTAACTTTATTGGGTCATGTTTCTTTGGTTGGAGCACGATAGGGCTAGCCCACTTCGACTTGTCTATAGGGTAAATAATACCCATTGCCAACATGCTTTCGATTTCTTTCTACACTATCTCCTTATATTTATGGGCTAGCTTATATGACCTCTATTAGAGATATAAGGCTTACCCATATAATAAAGTCACCTTAGTTACTTTAGGTTAAAAGATTAGGGTTTTCATCTTTTAGGGTTTTGGTCTCTCAAGCTCTTTATAAGAGCGAGGACCCTAATTGTAATTGTGTACCGTTCAATAATAATATCGTTCAGTGTTTATGGAGATCATGTTTTCAGTATCGTAAGCCTACTTAGGGTTTCTTTGGTTCTCGTAATATGGTACTAGAGTAGGATGGTCAGAGGTCGAAGCTTGAAGATCAAAGGGTACGATTATTTGTTTGAAATCGTGGGTCAATTTAGAAGAGTTGCCATTGTAGTTCTGATTTAGCCGCCTGTTATAACACAGGTTGTAGGTTGGGCAAAGCCCGACCCAACCACAAAAACATGTGCTACAACTATGGGACACTACACCCAATGTCACCTTGATGTAGGTCCCGCACTTGGGGGGTGACTAAGGTCACTCTTGGTAGGCGATCCCAGAGACCCTAGGGGGAATGAGAAGGATGAAGGGAGGTGTAAGGAGAAGTCCCTCGGAGGGTCAAGTGATGGAAGAATAGATTTGTTGAAAATGGTAAGAAAAGAGAGGTAGATGGATACCAAGTAAAGAGATAGTTGTCGATGCTTCTGTACCTGCCCGAGACACAAGAAAAACACTTTTCCAACCAAGTATAGTAATGGATCAGCAAGTTAAGCTTGCTGTCCCTAAAATACAACAACGTACAAGTTAGTAAATAAGCAATAGATTACATCCAAATCAGCAAGTAAAAGGTCTAGATTAGTTAGCAATGTCAACAATAAATGTTGAAATAATGTAACTGCAAAGAGTATTCTTATTATTATCGATATATTATTCATAGGATCAATCCCCATTGTGGATTGTTCATGTCGGTTATTGTAATAGGACCAAATCCCCTTTTGCGGATTGGTCAAAAGACAATTGTAATAGGCAGAATAAGAAGTCGGCCCCAACAGTTATTAAGGAGACCCAGAAATATAATAAAGGTGGGTTTACCCACCCAGTTTGAGAAGTCGGCCCTGCCAGTGAAGAGACACTTCACACGTGCCAGACTTGTATAAATAAAGGAGGCTAGAGCCTCACTTAGACACAACTAACTTGCTCAGTTTGAAGGACAAGTTCTGATCTGTTACCGGCAAAGGAGAGAGAGAGTGGTGCATATCTAGGAGAGGACTTTCTGTATTAGCATAAGAGATCTTTTGGCATTGTATTGGCTATCTATATTAAGGAAGTTTTGCTGGGTTTTCTT
>SNQJ01S0039226.1:7436-33708 GCA_010110895.2 Picea sitchensis
CACCTATCTTTTCTCTGCAGCCATCGAAGGTCAATGCGAACTCTTGGGCAACTCTCAGATTGAAACCCTTAAATTTTTCAATGAATAAACGCCAATCGTTCCTTTCTAAATCATCCCTGGCGTTATCGTATGACAGCAAGGTTTGGATGCCATTGGGCTTGATCCTTACCACTAGAGCCATGGCGAACAGAAGGGAATCAACAGAGCACTCACAGGTAGGGTTTGATAAAAATCTACAGAGCCATAGCCCCAAACCTCAACAAAACAATGCTATGACAGTTCAAAATGGTAGGTAGAGGTGTTAATCACCATGCGTGGGAGAAAAATCGTGAAGCTCGAGACCACGTAGAAGAGTAATGGCATGATGTACTTCATATGACACCTTGGCATTGGGTACGTATGAGGATCAGAACACTTGGAAAACCAAAGTACACACATTCATAGCTTGATTACAAATATAAGTGTATCAAATAAAAATTGAATAATTAAAAGTTTTATGAATCAAAACTCCATTAATATCAATCGATTATTAATGAATGGAGGTCTTTCACTTATGTAACCAAGGCACGTTTAAAACCAAGGAGTTATAAACAAGGAGAACAATCATGTTCATAGCAAAAATATGACAATTCGATAATAGACCATATGAACAGTTTTCCTTTAATAAAAAATTGAAACAAAGTGTCAATTCCAGCTACGAGTTTTCATGCTTACAGTCATGAAAACAAAAATCGAAAGGAAGATATGTAAAAAGAGACAAGTGACAAGTGTCGTTTAGTGACAATGGTCATGACGAGTAATGAAAATTTAGAGACCCTGTGTAGGCAATTTATAAACAATAGAAATTATATTACTGCTGCTAACAGTCTCGTCGGGCCCCATCATCTTTCACACCTCCACTATACTTAGCCTTTTTCCGCTAGGTGTGACCCTATCCTCCAAATTTATCGCATCTCCAGACTTCTCTAGCCTTCTGCTGAATCCAAAACTTGGATCCCATCTAAGAATTTTTATGGTGATAACAGAAGGTATGCTCATATCAACTATCAAGCATTACCTTTCATCAAAAGGATGGTTGAAGGAATACTAGAACTACAATCTACACATGAAGGAATTTGCAAAGGAAGTGCTCTTGGTAAGAATGTTAAGAAATCATTCTCAAGCAACAATTATAGATCTAAGGAAATCCTATATCTAATACATTCATATGTTTGTGGTCCGATGCTAGTAAAATCTCTAGGAGGTTCCCTTTACTATGTAATCTCCATATATGATTACTCAAGAAAGACTTGGTTATATCTCTTGAATACAAAGGATGAATTTTTCAGCAAGTTTCAAGAATTCAAAGCAAAGATAGAGAACCTCACAAACAAAAAAATCAAGACCTTGAGAATAGATAATGGAGGAGAATATACATCCAAGGAATTTTTTTCCTTTTTCAAATCAGCGAGGGTTAGGAGGAAGCTAATTTTTCCTCATAATACTCAACAAAATGGTGTAGCATAAAGGAAGAACATATCTATTAAAGAAATTGTGAAAGCACTAATGAACGATCAAGGTTTATCTATGTATTTGTGGGGAGAAGCATCCATGGTAGAAATATATGTTCAAAACAGAATTCCCCACTGCATATTGAAGGATATGACTCCAGAAGAAGCCTTCTCATGAAAGAAATATAATGTGGAACACTTAAGAATCTTTGGATTTGTTGTTTACATTCACATCCCCAAGGATAAAAGGAAGAAATAAGAACCATCGGGAAATAAGGGCATATTCATGGGATACAGTGAATCATCCAAGGCCTACAGAATCTATATCCTGGAACAACATAAGGTTTAAGTCAGCAGAGACGTAACCTTCAATGAAAATATGGATTTCAAGAAATCCATAGAAGAAACTATAGAAGAAGAAGAGTATGAAGAGCCTAAAGAAGAAAGCACATGTCTTCCAGAAAGTCAGAATGAAGAAACATAACAACTTTATCATCTGAGGCAATCATGTGAAACTATTGAATCAAACACCATACCCAAAACCAAGAAATGTTCAGCTTGTATTGAAGCTACTATACAAGAAGCAGAGAGACTCAAAGCCCTAAGTGGCACCTTCAGAAAAAGAAAAAATCCCAAAATATTCTCCAGCTATGAAGCATGTATGACAAATATTCTAAATGAATAACCCACCACATTTGAAGAGGAATCTCAGAAGAAACAATGGAAAGAAGAAATTACAGAAGAACACCATTCCATCATGAAAAATGATGTATGGTAAATTGTGCCTAGCCCCAAAGAAAAATCAGTAGTAACTTCAAAATGGGTCTATAAGATCAAACATGTAGCAGACAGAAGCATGGACAAATACAAAGCAAGGTTCATAGCTATAGGGTTCTCCCAGAAGGAGGGACAAGACTATGATGAGACATTTTCTCATGTTTCCAGATATACTTCTATTAGAGCCATTATGTCTCTTTCTTTTTCCATGGTATGGAGTTTACATCATATGGATGTAAAGACAACTTTCCTCAATGGAGCAATCGAAGAAGAAGTATACATTGAAAAACCTCAAGAATTTGAAGTACACTCCAGAGACACTCATGTTTGCAGACTAAAGAAATCCTTGTATGGACTCAAGTAAGCTCCAAGATCTTGGTATGCTAGAATATACATCTACTTAATCGGACTTGGTTTCTCCAAGACTCATGCAGATCCAAATATTTACTACAAAGTTGTGAACAATGCACATGTGATTCTACTGCTATATGTCGATGATTTATTCTTGATAGGTGAAGAGTCTCTCATCATCCAGTGTAAGAAGGAACTATCTTATGAGTTCGATATGAAATATCTTGGTCTCATGCATTATTACTTGGGACTAGAAATATGGAAGAAGCGTGGTGAAGTATTCCTTAGACAAGGAATGTATGCACTGAAGTTTCTTTAGAAGTTTGGAATGATGGATTGCAAATCCATGGACACTCCTATGACCACAGATATAAGGAAAGGTAAGAGACTCATATTCTAATCCAGTAGACCCATCCCTATATCAAAAATTGATTGGGTCATTGATGTATTTATTTAATACTCGACCATGAGCATTGGATAGCTGTAAAGAATTTTCTAAGATATATTTTTGGGATGCTAAACTATGGCTTAATATATACCACATCCAGTGATATACAAATTCATGGATTCATAGATTCAGATTGAGCAGGAAGTGCAGAAGAAAGAAGGAGTACTTCAGAGATGTGTTTCAGCTTGGGCTCCACTATGATATCTTGGGGTAGAAGAAAACAAAATTATGTCACACTCAGCACAGCAGAAGTAGAATATATCGTAGCATGTGAGGCATGTACAAAAGAAGTATGGCTGAGAAAGATGATTTCCATATTATTTGATCAGGTTCCAGATTCAACCATAATATACTGTGACAATCAGAGTTGTATAAGGTTATCCGAACACCCAGTGTTTCATGAATGATCAAAACACATTAAGATCAAATACTACTTTATGCGAGATAAAGTCCAGCAAGGAGAAGTGAAGCTACATTGTATCCCCACAGATGAGTAGACAACATATATTTTGACAAATCCTCTGTCCAGGATAAAGTTTTCATACTTATGAGACAAGTTGGGGATCGTGGAAATAACTCCCTTAGATGAAAGCAAAGATATGGCTCTCCAGGTTGGGAAGGAGCACCAATACATCATTGATTTATGGACAGTCATTTTCCATATTGGAAAATGGTCCAGGATGGGTAGTTCCTTTCTAGTTTTGAAAGTGGTTTGAGATTTCTGACGGACAAGAATTTTCTAGTTCAGAAAATGGTCCAAATAGAAAGTCATTTTCATAATGGAAATGGTTCGATATATTGTTGATGTACCATAAAAAAATATTCCCATTCTGGCTAGTGTGGGGGAATGGTCTAGGAAAGTCATTCTTCTTAGAAGTCACTCTCAATAGTGATCAAGAAGAATGGTCCACCTTGTTGGGCAGTCATTCTTTCAAATTTCACAGTTGTGAGAAGTTTCGAAGAACAATCTATTTTGGAGGTTGGAGTTGGACATCCATTTCCTTAGGAAATGGTCTGGACAATCATTCCCTAGAGAAGACTCATTATCTCCAAGGTGCACTATGTTTATTGTTGGATTAATGGCTTAGTTAGGTGAATGGTCTAGGTTCAGCAATCAGGGATAGGCATTCCCTAAGGCAGACTCATTCTCTCCAGGTTGCACTATGTTTAGTGCCGAAGGAATGGCCCAATTAGGTGAATGGTCCAAGCTCAGAAATTAGGGACATTTATTCTTCCATGCTTGGGAAGAATAGTTCAGATAGCCCATGGTTGATGCTTTTACTGTATGAGGGAAGATGCTCTTCCAGATCTCACAGGTGTGAGTGGAAGAATGGCCCAGATGAATCAGTTTATATCATGATATTGTTTTTTTTATGCAGGTTGATATCATATGATATGATTTCTATGGAGATTGTATGTCTCTAGATAGTAGATGTATGCTACTGTGGTGGATGTGTTCCACTGGTTGTGACTATGTGTCACTGATTAAGTAGTCATGTGCTACTTGGTGTGGTTGTGTACCACTGGATAGTAGTTATGTACTACTATGGATAGAAACAATTGTGTTCTATCAGATGACATTGTAATTATTGTCATGGAGATTATCCAGTTAGATAATATTGATGGTTCTCATGATTTGAACATGATATAGTCTTTGTGGCTATGATGATGCTACCGATTGAATGGTTTGTTTTTGTTTAATACCATTACCTTTTATACCTCCCTAGCTAGGATGGAGTGTTGATATTATGGTAGTTGTCGGAGTTATTAACCTCCATTTGTGTCCAATGATGAGATTAGAATATTCGGGAAGCAAGAAAAGACTTGGACACAACCCTAGAAGTAAATTCAGTTAAAGATAATATTTAATATTAAGTCTTTAGCACCCAGAAAGAGAAGTCGACCCAGAAAATCTAGTAAGAGCAGTATAAATACAGGACGCCAGTTCTCATTTGAGACAGATATCTTGAAACTGTAGAAATCCACTTGTGCGCATTGTAGAAATCTAGTAGTGCACAAGTCTAGGGAGTAGTTGCAGCTGCAGTGCCTCCAATCTATATTTTCGGTCTTTGTGGGTTGGACTTTCTGATGAGTCTTGGTTATCTTTGCTTGGTGCATTAGCCTTGGTTGGCTATTCATTTTCTACCAGAATTCTTCTCTTTGTCAAGGTCAAGGTGCTCGGGGGTGGCATTAGTGCCTATGGTTGGGTGAAAATATTGCTACATTTTCTATGGTTAAACAAGCACACCCAATTTTTTAAGACTTCCAAGATTATATTTGTTTACCTGTGGTTGCTTCTCGGTGGTAAATTCTTCTAGGAGGAAAAAATATTATGAGCTCTCTATTTTTCAAGGATTAAGAATACTTGCGTACCTCTTTGTAATAAAATTCTAAAGAACTCAACTTGATTCTATTGAGCCCAACTTGATTTGATTCTTCCTCGGGCACCTTTTGGGTTCTGTCAAGATTTTGGTTTACCAGTTTAATGATTGTGGTAATTATAAAGGGAATACACTCTCTAATTTCAATACCTTTCTTGATCGAGTCTCTTTGTTTCCTCTTTGTGATTAATTTGTATGAGTTACCTAAATCCTAAGAGCTTTCCTTTTGGTTGATTGTGGTTTTTCCACTCATCACTGTGTTAAATCCTAGCATGATCATGATTTTGTCAAGTTTAAAGGAAGCACATGTGTGTCTATATGGTTATGTTCTATTCATGTGTCGATATGGCTCTATCTTTTATCGAGTGTTTCTTTTGGAAGGAAGTCTGTATATTTTTTATGAGTGCGGATCTCAGGTTCAGAGCTACATGTTTTTGGTTAAGTATTGTTGTTGAATTAGTGTTGGTATCGATGATTATATGGTTGAAGACCTATGTGTATGATAGGTTCATCGAAAACGCTTTCGATTCTCTCCAGATTTAAAAGGGACCTGTGGGTGATTAAATCAGGCCTGATTATTGTTTGATGACATTTCATTGTTGATTGTTAATCCTGGATCTATTATTATTGGATTTCTAGGGATGAACATAGATATAGATAATGGAATCATTGTGCATATTATGTTTTTTTTTAAATAAGATACCAACATTAGAGCATGCAGAACTGTGGCTCGAATGGATATGTTGTTACTGTGGAATTGGAAATGATTTGCATAGTCATTATGTAGGATGCATAGATTGATATAAATTGAAGAATTATGGGAAATTAAATTGTTTTTCTTTATTAAAGACAACAAGCAATCTGTATACAATTGAGGAACAATTCAAGGATCTTGGTCTTGGAAGTGGATGCTTTTGGATTATGATTGGAACATAATTATGATTGTTTTTATTTTGATTTAATTTATTTTATGAATAATATCTGTATAATTCCCTCTCATTTTCTCACTTTTTCACTCATTATAAATCCCCTCACGATCCCAAATTCATTTTGCATGCCCTGTTCACTAAAATAAAATTAAAACTTTGTATGACAGTGATACAAAATGACACAAAGGTAGATGGGAGATGATATATTTTGGTATTGTTTGCACAGTGAGTTATTTAATGAATTGTGGAGCAGTAATCATGTTCTTACTCCATGTCATGATATCACTTTTTCACTCATTACAATCCCTCCATATATCCCATGAACCCCCTTTCACCCCCATGCTCATTTGACAATTATTAAATAAATTTTATGGATTGGATTGCATGGGTCTTATGTTAATTTTTGAGCCAAACTTTGTTTCATATTAAGAGAATTCCATGTATGGTTTGTTAAGAGCTAGTTGCTAATAATTGTTGCATACATAATGGGCTTCTTCAGTAGAGGAATTCATGGCTGAAACAATAGGGGCAGAGGTAACTGGAACCAAGGGCCTAGAAGGCCCAAATTCTCAATACATTTTGATGTCGATCCTTAGGAATTGAACCATCTTTTTCAAGCTGTATTTTTCAATTGGATTGGGAAAGGGATAGTTCAGCCTAGACTAGAGAGGCCCCCCTTCTAGCCCCAAAATGTTCTTGGTATCCATGTATCTCACCATGTATCTTTGCAACCTAAAGTTCCCGAGAATGATGGATGATAGTAGATTGTTCACCTAGCAGTCTCACACCATTGTGGTTGGCCAAACTTGTCATTACCTCCTCCTCCTCCACCTATAAACCCAAATGATCAAATTTCCTATGCACACTCACTTGTACAGTCCTCCCATGTAAGAAAACAACTCAAAATTGAGGCTCACGATGTGCATGACAAAGGTAAAGCTGATGCTTCTCCCTCCTCTCCTTCAAGTGACTCAGCCAAGTCAGTGTCCTCCTATATGCACTTGAGGGATGAATGCTCCCATGTCATTAGTGAGATCAAGCCTCAAGGTTCCACCCAACCTAAGGCTATTTCTAGGAAGTCCAAAGGGGATAGCAATGACAAATAAAGAATTTCCTCTCAATGTGGAAAATATGGATTTGGATTATGTGTTATAATTGATTTATTGAGGACAATGGACTGATAAAGGTTTTGGACAACAAACTATTTTTTGGGATATTGTGGATATTTACATGTTTTGGATATAATTTGAAATATTTTTGATATTTAAATTTCAAATTGTGGAAATAATTATGGGAGCCACAAGGAGGCATGTGTTAATTGGTTGTCTAATTATGTTTATTTTTGTTAAGAAATAAAAGGGAGTCACAAGGGGTCCCACCTACTTAGTTATTATTTAATAAAAGACCCTTAATTATTAGTATTATTATTAGTTCCCATAAACTAAAGATTAGTTAAGTTTTAGTTAACTTAACTAAATGAGGTAGTTGAACTACTTCAACTAATTTGCAATTCATAAAAGAAAAATGAGAAGGAAGAACAAGGGGAGAATAGAAGGATAAAGCATACGAAGGTTTTCTCTTGAGTTTTACTGAGATAGTTCAGTTTTCATTCATTCTTCAATTCATTAAAGGCCTAATTCTCTTTTTGACAGCAGGGTCATATTGTAGACAGCAAGGTTCAAAGCTGAACAATATCATTCAGATGTGTGTTTCAAAGGTGTTGATCTATCTTTGATAGTTTGTGTAGACTTGTCTGTTTATGAATTGAGTTTTATGACTGATAAAAGATATTGTGTAGATTCAAGTGGGAAGTAGTCTGTGGCAAGATGATTCAGATTTTAAAGTTCAGTTTTTACTTCTTGTCAGAGTCCTTTTGTATGGTTTTCATCGGGGATTTCTAAGTTTGACCTTGGTCCATGCCCCCACAGGAATGTTTGTAAGAGAAGGATCCTTTTTATTTCTTGGAATGAAATAAAGCGATTACTATTATGTCTCATTTGTGTTAATCCATGACTTGGTATTTTTTCTTTTGATCTCCACATTTACTTTCTGCAATCTATTATATTCAGAAAATTACATAAAAATGTTATATTTTGCAACAATATTTTATTAAAAAAAATCATCCTAAGCCCTTGTAATTAATACTTGTGGATTGGGAAATACATTTTGAGGCTATAACATAGGGTAATATTCCCAACTATCTTTCCTTAGCCAAGAAAGATTCAAAAATGCTCGAGTAAGATAAATTCATATATTTTCCTCAACATTTATTAGGTGACCATATCAGGGAGATCTTCCATATCTCCCTGGTTCATTGTATGCATGATTATCATTGAATATCTTATATTGTTGCTTTTGATTCTTTGACTGTTTCTTTTCTTCATGATTGTACATGTTGCAAGGCATCCCAATATTGAGCACGGTCTTAAAGATTAGACCAACATTGCTTTAACCTTGTTTAATACCATCTTAGAGACTGCTAATACCCAGGTTGAGTTTGAACGGTCATGGGAAGTGATTGAAAAAGACATAAGTGTCCGAGAATGTTGGGAAGCTAGGAAAAGACAACCTAGGAATCATCCATAGATTTTTTTTTTCCTGAAGTTTTGATCTTCTTTTCATGTCCTTAAACCCTCGCATCTCTAGGAGAAGAAGAGGTTTATCACCTAAGATCAACCCTATTTCTAAAATAGGAAGAAGAAACATTTTTTTGTTAGTCCAACAAAGTACTCTAAGGGGAACTTTGTTTGATTCATCCATTTAGTCTCTTTCTCCCCTACCTATCATTCACAAGATGGCATCTAGTGGTGGCTCTGGTGGAATTGGAGGTGCTTCTTCATCTCAACCTTCAACATCATCAGTGATTGGTAGTTTGTATATTCATCAAGTTCCTGTCCAATATAATACAAACCCTGCCAAAGTCATTAAAAATTATGGGATTTTTCAGTTTGAAGAAGATGCTACAACTACTCAATGGCATGTTTCCTCCCCTCTTAACCTAGAACCTTCTACTCATCCACTTCCTAAGTTCAAAGAGAATCTCCCTAGGTTTTCATGGAATAACACGATCACTACGAATGAACACTTGGTGGAATTTTCTAATGCATGTCACAACATAGGAGCCAATGACAATGACACTTTTATGTGCTTATTTGTTAATTCCCTTGAAGGGAAGGCAGCGGCCAATTTATTTGACCTTCCTCCTAAGATTATTTATACTTGGGAGGATTTGGTTTATTGGTTCAAGTCTACCTATGGGCAGTACAATATCCTAGCCGAGAATTTACGAGAGTACAATAAAATTTCTTATAAAGATGGTGAAAATATCAAGTCTTTCAATTTGTGTTTCACCAAATTATATAACCAAATTGTCGAAATTATTCACCATCAGAACCGAGCCTCTTTCATGCATTATTATAATTCTCTACCTTCCCCCTATCGTCATAGGCTTGAGGAAAAATCCATTGATAACCTTGGTTCCACTCTGCATACTTCTTTAGAGTATGAAGAATAGCTTGAAAGAACAAGTCTTCCTAAGGGAGACTCATTTAAACAGATGAATATGTTTTCCCTCTTACATCTTGTACAAGACATGAATAATCGAATGATAGTGTATGATTGGAAAGGAAATTTCCCCTTACTTACCCCTAGGGCCTCATCTTCTTCTTCACCGCCCTTTAATAATCCTAATGAAAATAAATTTCAGCCAAAATCCATCATGCCTCATAGTTGGTGTAACTTTTGTGATGAACACCATGAGGAAATTACATGTGATGTAAAGAAGAGTGCCAGAGTTAAAATATTTGGTAAAAGTCCTGAAACTACTATTGTTGTTTTAAATTTTGTAGAGCCAAAGGATGTTATGATCATAAATACTAGGAATAAATCCTATGCTCTGAAAGGTAAATATGATCCTCCTCGCACTTCTCCTAGCCGAAGCCCATCTTCACCAACTTCTATTGTTCAGGTTTCTAAATCCCCTAATATTCAAGGAACTACCTCCTCTCTTCCCTCTTCCAAATACAACATTCTGAATCAATTGGCTAATATTAAAGTTGATGCTACCCTCCTGGACATGGTTGTCATCCCTGAGCAACAAAAGAATATAAAAAAATTTATGGAAGGAAAAGCTTCCATTGTAGCCAACCTCTATGAAGAGGTATATGAAGAGGATTCAATTGTAAATAAAGTAGGTGTACATAATTTTAGACACCCTGTAAAAAAAAACCCGTTTTTTTTATTTATGTAAAGATTATGGACAAAATAGCCCATTGTTGTCTCATTGATGGCGGTTTGGGCCCAAGTGTAATGTCGAAGATTATTATGGAAGAGATAGGCTTGTCTTGTATAAATGAAAACGCCAGAAGCTTGCTCTCTTATAATAGTTTACAACAATCAACCATAGGTGAAATCAAGGATGTGAACTTGGTTTTGTGTATGCATCCTTAAATAAGGGTGGCCCTTAATATTCAGGTAATCTATATGCCATTGAGTAATTACTTGATCATCTTAGGAAGATATTGGAAAGATATGATGGGTGGATACTTCTCACTCGATGGGACACACTTATCCGTTCCTCGGAATTGTAAAAAAATTATAGTCCTAAGAGAGGGAAGAATATCACCTTATATAGAAAGAATTCCATAACCTAATGTAAATTATATCGAGGAGGACCTAGGAGTGTATTCCATATTTGAAGATGAGGACAACAATACCTTGGAAAAAATCGACATAGAGGATGGGATGTGGCATATGCACTTTGATGGTTCATGCTCCAATGAAGGAAATGCAGCTGGTATTATCCTCTACTCTCTTGTGGGTAATATTCACAACTTTTCCTATAGGTTAGAGTTTGTTTACACTAACAACGTCATCAAATTTGAAGTGTTTATGCTAGGCATTGAAAATTCCTATAATTTAGGTTGTGGTCACCTTATAGTTTTGGGGGATTACAAACTTGTTGTAAACCTTGTACGTAAGATATATTCTCCTAGAAAAAAGTTAATAAAACGTTACACCAAAACTATTTGGTAACTTATCTTGAACTTTCTATCTTTCAACATCACTCATGTTAAAAGGGAATTGAACTCAATGGCTGACAGGTTAGTTTTTTTTGCAGCCTCTCCGACTCGACAACTTTTGCCACAAAGACCTGATTGCACCTTTCAATCTTTGTATCATCCACATGTCCCAGAAAATGTAAAGTCATTGCAGGTCTTCCCTAATGATCAAAGTGTATGTGATTTCATTCAAAATGAACCTTATAAGCCTAAGGAAATTATATCAATGGAAGATAACAAAATTATGAAGTTCTTGACTCCTCTAGAAAGTTCATTTTCATCGAGTGATGTAGGAAACAAACAAAAACATAAAGAAGAGGAGTCGGAAAGGAAAGTGGGTGAAATCATTTCCTTGAACATTGGAACACCCGAGTGTCCAAATAATGTTAAAATAGGTGCCCAATGTTCTGATCAAGAAAAATTGAAGCTCACTAAGTTGCTTGGTGAATTTCAAGATGTTTTTGCTTGGTATTATGAGGATCTTTGTGGTTTTTATCCTTCTCTTATACAACATGTCATTCCTATCAAGGAGGGAATAAAACCGGTTAGGAAAAAACAAAGACCCATTAACCCTGCATTGGAAGCAACTATTCGAAAGGAGTTGGAAAAACTCTTGAAGGCTAGGATAATTTTCCCTGTTAAGTATTCTGAGTGGGTTTCTAATTTGGTTCTTGTTCGAAAAGAAGGTGGTCATATTAGATTATGCGTTGATTTTCGCACATTGAATAGATCCAGTATTAAAGACCATTTTCCTCTCCAAAATATGGAAATGATTTTGCAATAAGTTCCAGGGTCACAGATGATGTCCTTACTTGACAGTTTTTCTGGTTACAATCAAATTAGGGTAAAAAGGATAGATAAATATAAAACCACTTTTATTACAAGTTGGGGCACTTACATTTATGAACGTATGCCTTTTGAATTATCTAATGCAGGTGCCACTTTCCAAAGAGATATGCAAATAGCTTTTGACGATTTGATCGAAAAAAGTATTCAGATTTATCTTGATGACTTAACTGTGTATTCTAAAAACCGATCATATCATTTCGGTCATCTTAAAAAGATTCTCATGCGATGTAGGAAATTTGGAATTTCTTTAAATCCTTCTAAGTCCATTTTCGGTGTTACCAAGGGAAAACTCCTTGGGCACATTGTCTTTGATTCAAGAATAAGCATAGATCCTGAAAGGATTGTTGCTATCCTAAATCTTCCTGCTCCTACTTCCAAAAAGGAATTTCAAGCCTTTATGGGTGTTATCAACTTTGTTTGTAGGTTTGTTCCTGATTTTTCTATAATGGTCAATCCAATTCACAATCTTCTTAAGAAAGATCACTCCTTTTATTGGACGGATGATGTCGAAAATGATTTTGTAGGGATCAATAAGGAAATTAGTTCCGCATCAGTTTTGGCGATGCTGGATTTTGAGAAGGAATTTATGATATATACTAATTCCACAGAGGAAGAAGTTTTTGCTATCCTCATGCAATGTGATGACCAAGTTAATGAAAAACTAGTGGCTTACATGAGCCAAAGCTTGTCAGATGATGAGTTTAAATATTCTTTTATTGAAAATCATGCTTTCTCTCTTGTTAAAGTTGTTAAAAGTTTCACCACTTCATCTTAGGTAAGCACACACTAGTAAAATTCCCTTTACCTACTGCCAAGTTTTTACTCTCACGGACTTATCTTTCAGGGAATCTTGCACATTGGCTTGCAAAGATCCATGATCATGATCTAACCATCATGACTTCTAAAACTATCAAGGAACGTGACTTAGCCCTTCACTTAGCTCAGCATGTTGAAGCAAGTGAAGAAATTGATGAACAAGATAGCTATCTATCAGCATTGTTTTACATTGACAATCAAATCCTTCTGATGGTTGAACATCCTTGCTATAAGGATATGGTTTATTACTTGAAAAATCAAAGACGTCCAGATAACTTAGATACCCATCAAATAAGAAGGATCTGTCTTGAATCTTGTAGATACGTCATTATAGGAGACTTAGTTTTTAGGAGATTTGTCGATGGTATGTTACTTCTCTATGTGAATAGTGAAGAAGCATAGAAATTGGTACAAGAAACTCATCGTTCTTCAAATTTTTTAATTCATGTAGGAGGTCACTTTTCTGTTAAAACTATTACTTTTAAGATTATCATGAAAGGGTACTATTGGCCTTCAATATTTCTTGATTCTTATATTTTTTCAATATCTTGTGACAAGTGCCAGAAGTTTGTCGGAAGAGAACGTTTTTCTGCTATGCCTTTACAACCTATCCTCCCTAATTTTCCATTTTCAAAATGGAGTTTGGACTTTATTGGCCCTATTAATCCTCCATATTTAGCAAGGCAAGTTTGTATCTTGACAGACACAGACTATTTTACAAAATGGACTAAAGTTGTTCCACTTAAGCATTCGCAGGATGAGCCGATGATTTCTTTCCTTGAGACTAATAATTTTTCCAGATTTGGTCTTCCTTTGGAAATTATTACAGACAATGGTCCTGCTTTTAGTTCTGCTAAGTTGACCCAGTTTTTAGCTAAATTGGGGGTTAAACATTTTACCTCATCAACTTATTATCCCCAAGGAAATGGGTGGGTCGAGTCTACGAACAATAATCTAGTAAAATTATCTGAGGGCTCATTGAAGATTAGCCTAGATCAGTAGAACACTCTCTCCTCACTTAGCCCTTTGGAAGATCCTTTTCACCATGGTGAGCTTCCAGGTTACCTCCTTTCCATCTTGTTTTATGGTCAAACAATTCAACACCTACAGAACTTTCTTCAGGTTAATGCTCTGAGGTTTGAGAAGAATTAAAATTCTTCGATGTCTCTCAAAATTGAATTTGATTTTTTTGGATTTAGAGGAGAAAATGGTGATGTCTCTCAAAGAATGAATGCACTTTTGGATTTAGAGGAGAAAATGGTGTTTGCCTTGGATAATATAAAGAGAAGACAACAAACTGTTAAAAGATATTTCAATAAAAGTGTCAAGGCTGTCAAATTTAAGGTTAATGAAAAGGTATTGTTGTGGGATACAGGTCATGTTGATAGAGGAAGGAATTAAAATTTCCAAAAGTTATAGTTGGGTCCTTTTAATATCTCTTTTGTCCTAGGTGAAAATTCCTATATCCTAAAGGACTTGCAAGAGCGGTTTTTTTCCTATAGCAATAACGGTTCCCACTTAAAGCACTATGTGAAACCAACTTGAAAGTTAAAATGTTGCATGGAAATTTTTCTATATTATAGTTTGTTTTATTTGATTTGATTTTACATTTTTGTTATTTCATTTCTTCTTATTTCAATTTTGTTATTTCATTTCTGTTATTTTGTTTCTCGTTATTTTGTTTCTTTTATTTGACTTCATTTCTTGTCACAATAAATGTTGGATCCATTTTTCCACAACGACGTTATTCTGCAAAGTATTGTTAATCAATAACAATAAGGTTACACAGCTGTCATGATGTTCCCCTTGAAAGCATCATTGGAATTGTTATATTCTTCAACTGTTGTTATATAAGATAGTTGGTTTTATCCCTTTTTTGATTTCCTTTTTCTTCCATCCACTCCAAGATTCAAAAGAGTATACCAGAATATTTTTCTCCTTGAAGTGAAGAATGATTTTACTATTATTAATCAAATTATTATGGTTATAGGGATAAACCCCCTCATACTTAATACTTTCCATGAGTTATTCCCAAAATCCCAGTCATTTTTCCCTTAAAACCACTCACTTCCCCCTGTTTCATAATCATTCTGATGTATATATTCTTGATCTAATGGTTACATGGTCTGCGAAACCAGACAATCTAAGCTCTTAATATGTTGGAAACAAATTTCCCTATGGATTCTCCATTTTGTTGATGATTAAAATCCAAACAATGAATTATTCCTGCAAAGGATTGCTAAGCTCTATTATTTATTTATGATAATAATATTTAACTAGTAGGTGGGACCCCCTTGTAGAATAGAGGCACAGAGATAGGTGTGTTACTCTTATATGTTGTTGATGTTATGATGCTTCCTACACAGCCCTATACAGTTGATGATGCAGTCTTGGTTTCATTTTATATGACAACATGGTTGGTTGATGCATTGTTGATAAATGTTGTTAATGATTCACTCGCAATACAAGGTAGTGCTACAGATACGAGGATTATGTTATGTTACAGGTGTTATGTTATGTTATAACATTGATTTTTTTAAAAATATTATACATGATTTTATGTAAAGAGATAATATGATTATATGGGAGCTTGATCAAAACAAAAGGAAAAGCTATGGAAAAAATATTACATATAAACCTTGTGACAAATGTGAAATGGTGGACCTAGCTACTATATTATGTGTTTGGTTAAAGGATTATGCAATTTTTGTTAAAGAGTTATATGGAGGCACATATGGTAATGTTAACGTATGGTTATTATTAAAGTGGTGACATGTTTCGGGTGGCACATTATACAATAGATATGGCATCAAATATTTGCAATGAATATGGCATTAATTTTATGCAATGGTTATATGGTTGAATTTAATGGTTGATGGACTGGCTAGTACGTAGAATTGAATAGGTCCAGGTGAGGAAGTGATGTGCATTTACTTCACGTCACTCCAAACCACCCTTGAGCCCATCACCCTAGCCATAGTTTCATTTTTCTATGTTGGTTGTGGAAGCTCCATGATTTCAAGTTGTGGAAGGGGAAAACTCAAACCAGCTCATCATTGAAGCGATTTTTCACAGGTATGGATTTTGCTTTCCATCCATGATGGTCTCTCTGAATTATGAATCAAATGGTGGCTCAAGATTGCATGGGTTATGTGTCTTTCTTGAGTTTTCGACTGGGTATTCAATGCTTTGTTATGGTGTTCTCTAATGTTGGCATTTTGAAGGAAAGTAATGGGTTTTATTTCTTGTAAAGTCTGCGCATTGGTTATTGGTTTAAAATAAAATGGTAGTCAACTTGGGGACTATTCTGGTTCTCTAAGAAATAATATCAATAGTGCAACAAGTCCTGAGTTTTATTCGCATGGGGTTTTACCACCAGTCTGGGTATTAGTTGTTGTCACCCCTTTTCCGTCTCGGTCGTTGTTGTGATTCTTTATCCAAGTTGTAAAGCAACTATTGACAATGGTGTGGTTGTTTTTGGCTAAGCCTCGAGCTATTGTTTGTATGGCTTGTTCTTTACTGTCATTATCACTGAAATCATTCCATAGTCCAATCTTGTTTTGCCCCGAATGTAAATGGAGGCCTGTGTATGTATTGAATGGCCACGAATTGTGCTCTGACATTATTTTCACAAGTGTTTTAACACCCGCTCCTCTCATCTTTGTTATAATGGTCCATTGTTATGTTTGTGAGCCTCACTGTCAATTGTATTTCAAGGGTTATCGACCTCCTAGGTATTGGGAAGAGACATTGTCTCTTTGTGTTTCGAGGATTCTTCATTGTTTAAATCAACCCTTGTTTCCTCTCTCCAATAAAGTTTTAAGAGGCATATGTGTGTGCCTGGGTTGTTGAGATCGAATTGCTTTACTCGAGAGTTCTCCTTATGGATCTATCAAGATCTTGTGGTTATAATTTGAAAGAGTGTGGTGTTTTCAAAGGAGCATGGATCTCTGTTCTTCCAAGATTATATTTGTTTACCTGTGGTTTCTTCTTGGTGGTAAATTCTTCTAGGAGGAAAAAATATTATGAGCTCTCTGTGTTTTCAAGGATTAAGCAAACATTTGTACCTCTTTGCAATAAAATTCTAAAGAACCCAACTTGGTTCTATTGAGCCTAACTTGCTTCTATTCTTCCTCGGGCACCTTTTGGGTTATGTCAAGATTTTGGTTTACCATTTTAATGATTGTGGTAATTATAAAGGTCACGATCTCTCTAATTTCAAGACTTTTCTTGATCGAGTCTTTGTGTTTCCTCTCTGTGATTAATTTGTATGAGTTACCTACATCCTAAGAGATTTCCTTTTGGTCAATTGTGGTTTTTCCACTCATCCTTGTGTTAAATCCTAGCACGATCATGATTTTGTCAAGTTTAAAGGAGACACTCATGTGTCGATATGGACCTGTCTTTTATCGAGAGTTTCTTTTGGAAGGAAATCTGTATATGTTTGATGAGTGCAGATCTCAGGTTCAGAGCTACATGTTTTTGGTTAAGTATTGTTGTTGAATTAGTGTTGGTATCAATGATTATATGGTTGAAGACATGTATGTGTGATAGGTTCATCGAACATGCTTTCGATTATGTCCATATTTAAAAGGGACTTGTGGGTGATGAAATCGGGCCTGATTATTGTTTGATGACAGTTGAATTTTGATTGTTAATCCTGGAGCTATTATTATTGGATTGTCAGGGATGAATATTGATATAGATAATGGAATTGATGTGCATATTATGTTTTTTTTAAAAGAAGATACCAACATTAGAGCATGGAGGACTATGGCTCGAATGGATATGTTGTTACTGTGGAATTGGAAATGATTTGCATAGTCATTATGTAGGATGCATAGATTGATATAAATTGAAGAATTATGGGAAATTAAATTGTTTTTCTTTATTAAAGACATCAAGCAATTTGTATACAATTGAGGAATAGTTCAAGGATCTTGGTCTTGGTAGTGGATTCTTTTGCATTTTGATTGGAACAGAATTATGATTGTTTTTATTTTGATTTAATTTATTTTATGAACACTATATGTATAATTCCCTGTCAATTTCTCACTTTTTCGCTCATTATAAATCCCTTCACGATCCCAAATTTATTTTTCACTCCCTGTTCACTAAAATAAAATTAAAACTATGTATGACAGTGATAAAAAATGACCAGAGGTAGATGGCAGCTGATATATTTTGGTATTGTTTGCATAGTCGGTTATTTAATGAATTGTCGAGCAGTAATCATGTTCATACTCCCTGTCATGGTATCACTTTTTCACTCATTACAATCCCCCCAGATATCCCATGAGCCCTATTTCACCCTCTACTCATTTGAAAATTATTAAATAAATTTTATGGATTGGATTGCATGGGTCTTATGTTAATTTCTGAGCCAAACTTTGTTTCATATTAAGAGAATTTTATGTATGGTCTGTTAAGAGCTAGTTGCTAATAATTGTTGCATACAGGATGAGATTCTTCAGCAGAGGAAGTCATGGATGAAATAATAGGGGCAGTGGTAATTGGAACAGAGGGCCTAGAAGTCCCAGATTCTCAATACATTTCGATGTTGATCCTCAGGATTTGAACCATATTTTTCAAGATGGGTTTTTCAATTGGATTGGGAAAGGGATAGTCCAGCCTAGACCAGAGAGGCCTCCCTTCTAGTCTTAAAATGTTCCTGGTATCTCTGTGCCTCCCCAGGTATCTTTGCAACCTGAAGTTCCCGAGAATGGTGGATGGCAGGAGATTTTTCACCCAACAGTATCCCATCATCGTGGCTAGACAAACTTCTCATTACCTCCTCCTCCTCAACCTGTAAACACAAATGCTCAAATTTCCTCTGCACACTCACCTGTACAGTCCTCCCATGCAAGAAAACAACTCAAAACCGAGTCTCACCATGTGCATGACAAAGGTAAAGTTGTTGCTACTCCCTCCTCTCCTTCAAGTGACTGAGCCAAGACAGTGTCCTCACGTATGCACTTGAGGGACGACTTCTCCCATGTCATTAGTGAGATCAAGCCTCAAGGTTCCACCCAACCTAAGGCTATATCTGGGAAGTCCAAAGGGGATAGCAGTGACAAATAAAGAATTGCTTCTCAAAGTGGTAAACATCGATTTTTATTATGTGTTATAATCAATTTATTGAGGACAATGGACTGCAAAACATTTTGGAGAGAAAACTATTTTTTGGGATATTGTGGATATTTACATTTTTTGGATATAATTTGAAATATTTTTTATATTTAAATTTCAAATTGTGGAAATAATTATGGGAGCCATAAGGAGGAATGTGTTAATTGGTTGTCTAATTATGTTTATTTTTGTTAAGAAATAAAAGGGAGTCACAAGGGGTCCCACCTACTTAGTTATTATTTAATAAAAGGCCCTTAATTATTAGTATTATTATTACTTCCCCTAAACTAAAGATTAATTAAGTTTTAGTTAACTTAACTAAATGAGGTAGTTGAACTAAAACTAATTTGGAATGCATAAAATCCAAATGAGAAGGAAGAACAAGGGGAGAATAGAAGGAGAAAGCATACAAAGGTTTTCTCTTGAGTCTTATTGAGATATTTTAGTTTTCATTCATTCTTCAATTCATTAAAGGCATAATTCTCTTTTTGACAGCATGGTCCTATTGTAGATAGCAAGGTTCAAAGTTGAACCATATCATTCAGATGCTTGTTTCAGAGGTGTTGATCTATCTTTGATAGTTTGTGTAGACTTGTCTGTTTATGAATTGATTTTCATGACTAATAAAGGATATTGTACAAATTCAAGTGGGAAGTAGTATGTGGCAAGCTGATCCAGATTTTAAAGTTCATTTTTTACTTCTTTTCAAAGTCCTTTTGTATGGTTTTCATCGGGGATTTCTAAGATTGACCTTGGTCCATGGCCCCACAAGGATTTTTGTAAGAGAAGGATTCTTTTGATTTCTTGGAATGAAATAAAGTGATTGTTATTCTGTCTCATTTGTGTTAATCTGTGACTTGGTATTTTTTATTTTGATCTCCACATTTGCTTTCTATAACCTGTTATATTCAAAAAATTACATAAAAATGTTATATTTTGCAACAATCTTTTATTTAAAAAAATCATCCTAAGACCTTGTAATTAATACTTGTGGATTGGGAAATACATTTTGAGGCTATAAACATAGGGTAATATTCTCGACAATCTTTCCTTAGCCAAGCAAGATTCGAAAATGCTTGAGTAATATAAATTCATATATTTTCATCAACACACACATAAGGAAAATTTGGTAATCATGGCCTGAAATAGAATGAAACAAAAATATAACCAGCATCACTCAAAACATTAATTTGTATAAGGGGATCGACTCTTTCCTTATCTTTAAACCTATAAGAAAACGTCACTCAAAGATAAAATCCCTTAGAAATTATCGCCAAAGTTATTTGGACCCTATGAGATCATCTAGTGCATTGGAAAAGGTGCCCACAAACTGAGTCTTCAAGCCCACTACAAGATTCATCCAATATTTCATGTGTCTTATATTAATAAGGTCATGGGATCAAATTCCAAGGTGCAAACTAACTTACCATAACTTGATGAAGAAGGTTCCATTTAGCTCCAACTAGAAGTAATATTAGATACTAGAAAGCATCAATTGTACTAGCACGCAATCGAGGAAGCATAGATCCAATGGAAATATATGCAACCAAAACATGCCACATGAGAACCAATAGTGATTTTATAGTAATTTCCTCACTTGCAGAACATGCTTATTTTGAAGGGGGAGGGCATGTTAGGGTTCTTCCATAACCCCTCTACTTTAGGCTATCTATGAGCTAGTAAATTGATGTATGTCTCCATATTCTTTGAATAAGGCCCACTAGATAGTAGTGGATAGTTATTTAATGAAAAAGGATCCTCTTTATAAGTCCCATGAAGCAAACCTCTCAATCACTTCACGTGAGCATCCATTATAATAAGGGCGAGTCCATATATTCCATAAGGAATAAATAATGATTTATTATTCATTATTAATTTGCATAGCATGAGATACAATGACATTCATATAAATACACACAGGGATGATAAGTCATGTCCATGGCAAAGTCCTAACTTATCATTATTACATAGACTTATCATTGTCATGAAAACTAAATTACATAATATTTTTTCTATAACTATTATTACATGATATTTGTCTTGTAACTATTATGACATGATATTATTTAATATATTGTGATAATAAATGTAATATACATGTTGGTATTAATTCTCTCACTTCTACTCTTTGTTTGACCTAGGTTCAGATATGATCGGTTTTCCAACAAAACCCTCTAAAACTATCGGCTCTCCTAGTAAACCAAAAGGAAACACAGTGCACTGCACAGTCTCACCCAAGATAGTTCTATGGGTGAATACAATGCTCAATTGCTTTTAGTCTAGGAATGAGTCGCGATATGGGATTGTATTTTATATTCTTCATGCATTGACCTGATTATTCATTCTATTATTCCTAGGATTCATTCATCTCTTAAGCCCATGCATGCATCCTAATAGATCTAGCTTAACCATCCATTCATTAGATAACCATTACTAGAAAGTAAACATGCAAGAGACATTACAAATGACACATGTTTTACCGGGGTTCACCCCCTCTTGTGATACGTCCACGAAGATTTGGATTCTCTGCTCTTTTATTTAGTTTTCTATAAAATATGGAACTGTGTGCACTACATCTCCCATCATACAATCATGGAAAGGTTCAATAACCTTTGTGAGGCAGACTAGACCAAACTAGACTCCTCATCCTGTGATCTAACCCTCAAAATATGGCCTACTTGACCCTTCTACAGCTCAACATCTTTTACAACCATAGCTCAACTACACTCATCGAACCACAAAACTACAACAATTATTGAACTAAACTAGTATTCCAACAGAACCCTAACCTAGACCTCCTAGGTTCTTATTTATACTATTTTACAGGCTTCTAGCCATTACAATATTTACCAAAACCCTAAACCTAACATGGTTAGGTTTTCCTACCTATGCACCTTACATGTTTCTCCTCTTCCATGCTGATTTTCCTCGCACGTGTTTCTTTTCCTGCCAATTGTTCTTCTCCAAAATTAGGCCTTTCCTTCCAAAATTGGGTCTTTCCTCAAAATAGGCCTGTGACAAATAGGCCCCCAACACTAACATGTGGCTCATCCTAATCCACTCAGTTGGTGCGTGCTTCTTGAACAGCCTCTGCGAAGATGTGGAATTTCCCTTCCATCGCTTCCCCTTTAGCTCTACCCTGTCCAGCTTTTTCTGTGAGCTCTTCCACCCTCTGCATTGTGATGTGCTACTTGAGAGATTCTGTTCTCTCAACATGGTCCTACGCCATTCTTGTCTTTTCCTTCTCCAATTTCTCAATGATTTACGTTTCTTTCTCTTGGAGAGGTTCTAACTGGTCTAGCCTTTCCTTCTTATTGTTCTGCACAGTCTTTAGTTCTACCTGCAGGGTCTTCATCTCCTGTGCACCATTTAATCACTTTGTGATGCTCATGGATGTTTACCTATGTTTCATCTCCTGGATTGTAGTGTTGATTCCCTCCTCTTGTTGATCTAGTTGTTGGATTCTATCATCTTCTTCCATCATTGTCCATAGTTTCACGATCTTGTCGAACTGTTGTATGAAGTTGTTACCTTCTTTCTGCATCACTTCCACTTCTAGGGTTGCTTGTTGTTCCCTTTCACCCAGAAATTCTAGAGTAGTTGGAGTTATTTTTTCTTTGAGCTCCTTGATATCCTTCTTGTAGTTCTTGAGACTCTACACAATTATTTGGATTTGTTCTTCCGCATTGCTCATGGCTTCCTGTGCACTGTCTGGAATCCTTGTACAAAATTCCTACAGCTTCTTCTCAAGATTATCTGCACGTTGTTTCTCCTCTTTTGTTTTGAGATTTACTTTCTCGACCACCAATTCCTGGGAATCCTTTCCATTCCTAGTTTCCTTCAATTATGTCACATCTGTCCTTGCGCGCGATTGCACTTTTGTGTGACACTGACTTGTAGTTTGTACAGTGCCTTGTTTGGTACCTTTTATAGTATCAACTGTACCTATTCCAGATCTACAAGTGGTCACTGGGCTATGGCCTCATCCATATGCATCATATCCAATGTTACTTGGAATCTTGGACTCACCTGCGTTATGATTTGGATGGTGTCTTCCTTGTTCGACATAGTCCTTTCCTCTGCTTCTAACGCTGAGGGGATTGATGTTTTTCCCCTTTCATGCCTATGCATTAATTTTAGTTGTTCGAGGACATGCTTGATGTCGTCCAACTCATTTTTTATTCGTCCTCTTTCCTCTTTGGTGCTCAGCCTCTTGAAATTCCTCGACTATGAAATCATGTACTCTCTCTGTGACAAGATTGGCATCATCCTCAGTGATTATGTACTCTAGTATTTTCTTATGTGCCTTCACCTTATTATGCAACCCTTCTGTATGTATGATTGGCCACTTGGTTGGCCCTGTTTCGTGTGGAGTGGTTGCCGAAGGGATTTCTTGTGTATTTGTGTCCCCACTTCCTTGTTCTTCATGTGTCGGGATAGTGTCCTTCTTCCCTGACTATGCATCCTTCTTTGGAGAACTATTGTTGGCCCTTGGTTATGGAAGTAAGCGAATATCAAGGAAGAAAAGGCGAAATGTGAACTGTGTGGAAGACACGGTGACTGTTACTGGGTCAAAGTGAGCAAAAGAGCAGAAAATATGGAATGAAGTAAGAGAAAGCAAGTCGTAGAACGAGGAGATTGAAGATGACAGATCAGCAAGGAAGAAGTATCGTGGACAACTCAGCAAGCGGAAAAATACACGGTTGGATGCTTTGGAGCACTGCATAAGAAGGAAGGAAAGATAGGTTGGTGAAGCCATGAAAACGCGAGTCAAGTTGACCTAGGGTTTTGGCATCTAGATTTTGACACCTAAGTTTTGACCTAAGGATGTCGGTGAGCTATTGTAATGTATAAATAGAGGTCTAAAGGACCTAGGATGGGTTGGTGTTATGATTATTGACATTGTCTTTATCATTTTTTGATCGAGTGAGTAACATTGTGTGAGGAAGAAATGTTGAGTACGAGAGCCTTCTATATTGTAAGATGTTCAGCTGGGTGTAAAGATCAACCCTGCAGCTGGGTGCACAGGGAGGGGAGAGATAGCAAGGAGAAGAAAGAAGATCTGCTAGGTGAGAGTGTAGACAAGAACTGTATGCTTCATCCTAATATATTATAAGTGCAGTTCTATGGACATATCCCTAGAGAGAGGATGAACCACGTATATTTTGTGTTGTATGTGTGATTGGTTTTCTATTATTTGTTACTGATATATTGTTATTACACTTCCATGATAGATCTAATCTATAGTTGTGTGGAGTAGAACTAAGCTAATAAGTGATATATGCATGATGTATTGTTCTAGTATTAGATCCACTTGATATTCCCCTTGGTTGTAGACATCTATGTCTTGCAACCCCCCCATAGCTGCTTCGGGTGAGACTGCATCTGCTTCGCAGGTGTTTCTGAAAGGGTCGGCAATTAGGGATTGTTGGTGCGCTCTTGGAGTTGAACCCTGGGTCTGCCCCTGTGCCAACAAATGGTTCTTTTGTCAGGATAGGAATCTTCTTGAGGGAATGTTAAGGTGGTTTCCATCAAATATAGAGACTCGAAAGTGGATAAAGGATCAAGAAAAGGAATTTTCTAAATCCAAGAACAAGAACCCTAATATTAGTATAGAGGATTGGTTGGAGAAATATATCTTTACTGATATACACGAGATTTGCTTTGGAGGGATCCATCGGGAGCTATATGAGTGGTTAGCTAGGTTAGAAGATACCCAGTTTGAGATCAGATCTAGACCTCCTATGGTTTGGATGTCGGCGTTGATCATGAAGGTCAAAAGAGTTGATAAAACATTGTATTGTGAGCAGTAGATCACTAGTTTGATAGCACGATTGGAGGGTACATCACCGAGTTTGTTGTTGACAAAGTAGAGTCATATAGCCAAGCCGAGAGATATTTCTTCAAGGGACCCAGAGGAAACTTTTTACATCTTCTGAAGTTGAGGATCAAGATGTTATTGCATGAGAAGAACATCTTGAAGATACAGTAGATTGGTCGGATTTGAAAAAGCTAATGTTCAAGAATTCAGACAACGACAACGACACAGAGGCTGGACATACATGCAGTGGGAGAGAATTCAGAGAAGTTCACCTTGTGAACCTATTTAAGAAGAACTACAGAGACGAGGGTTTCTACAGTGGAGAAGAGGTAGATCTGACAGACAAAAATCATTCAGAACCCGCTAGGGCAGAGGAAGGGAAAGTTGAAGAGCCTCGCCGGGAAGAGCCAAAAACTTTAGGAACTGCATTGATTGTTTAATTAAGTACTATTATCCCTCTTGTTGATTCAGTAGCATTAAGCAACCAGAGTAATCCAAGCGACCAGAGCGTTCAGAGAACTGTCACTAGTAGTCCACCACATACTCAATTAGGAACCCTAGGAATATCTGTGGCAGGTGAGATGAGGCTCCCTATTTTTAGGGGAGACAGGTCCAAAGACTAGTTCCTATGTGAAGCTGTATGGAATATTAAAAATGTCACCAACGAATCTGTTAAAAGAAATCAGTTTAGTACTACCCTAAAAGAAAACAGTTTAGTACTACCCTAAGGGATCACGCACTGAGCTAGTAAATGAAGCTTATCCAAGGACTTGCACAACCTAAGCTGCTGAATCAGATCAAGAACGCGTTGATTGCAAAATTCAAGAAACCCAAATCAGAATCACAATGTATTACAGAGTTGAAAGAGATCAAGAAGAAGGTAGTTGAACCTATTTGGGAATTCAATCAGAGATTCAAAACATTAATAGGTCGACTGACTTTTCAGATCCTAGATGAACAGAACAAAGAATGGTTCATTGTTTCCCTCTTACCACACATCAGAGTTCCTCTAATGCAAAAGAATATTTTTTCATAGGCCAAGGCGCTAGAAATTGCCATGAAGCTAGAATCAGCCCCTATGGGAGAATCTAGTTCAGGTATGAGTCAAATCTTGAGTCAGCTAACTAGTTTTTCTCTGTAGGTCGAAGATATGAAGAAAGACAGGGGAAAAGATAAAAGAGAAGACATATAGTGTGTCAGATGCAGACAGGAAGGCCATGA
>SNQJ01S0039226.1:37119-56871 GCA_010110895.2 Picea sitchensis
TTCATGAAAACAGTAATGCAGAGAAAGCTAACTCTATCTAGCAGAGAACAAGGCCATCTAATTCCTTCCTTTCTAAGCAGGAACCTTAAGCCCTATCCCTGATTAGCACACTTGTGAAAAATGACTGAGATCTACAGAGAACAAGATCTCCTGATTCCTTCCTTTCTGATCAGGAACCCTTAACCTAGTTTCTGGCTAGCACAGTTGCAGAAGTAATTGAAATCTACAAAGAACAGGACCTCCTGATTCCTTCCTTTCTGAGCAGGAACCCTTAACCCAGTTTCTGGCTAGCACACTTGTAGAAGTAATTGAAATCTACAGAGAACAGGACCTCCCGATTCCTTCCTTTTTTAGTAGGAACCCTTAACCCATTTTCTGGCTAGCACACTTGCAGAAGTAATTGAAATCTACAGAGAACAGGACCTTCCGATTCCTTCCTTTCTGAGCAGGAACCCTTAACCCAGTTTCTGGCTAGCGCACTTGCAGAAGTAATCGAAATCTACAGAGAACAGGATATTATGATCCCTTCCTTTCTAAGCAGGAACCCTTAACCCAATATCTGGCTAGCACACTTTCAAAAGTAATGGAAATCTACAAAGAACTGGACGTTCTGATCCCTTCCTTTCTGAGCAGGAACTCTTAACCCAATCTCTGGCTAGCACACTTGCAAAAGTAATTGAAATCTATAGAGAACTGGACGTTCTGATCCCTTCCTTTTTGAGCAGGAACCCTTAACCCAATCTCTGGCTAGCCTTATAAAATCATCACACAAGATTGCTAATAAAAAGAATTACGAATTTCATTCAATAAACTAAGACAGAGTTTAGTAGTTTTTCAGCAAAGCAGAATTCATTAAAAGTAGTGTTTCAGCAAACAAAAGTTAATCAAATCATAAACAGAGATTGTACTAACACACTTCTAAAACTAACGGGTGAATCTTGTGAAGAAGGTGGGCCCTCCCTTGTCACAAGAATCCCCTGAAACGAGAAAGCTAGAGAAGGATACTTAAAGCAGTCTTTTATTCATCTATCAAAATGTCATGTTACAATATGATTGAATGAAATACGTCCCTCTCTCTGAAGCTTTCTTAATACATAAAACTTGGATTCCTCGAATGATGATTTCCTCTTATTTTAAAGAGGGAACCCCTTCGATACAATTGATCAAAAATTACAGTGTGTATCTAAGTCCTATCTTTAGTCGGATTTACTTTCTAAACCAGAATAGGATGTCCTAGTCCCGCTCAACAGAATACTATTACAGGTGCTGAATGAGGTATTGTTGTTACGGCTGGAGTAACAGCTTCTTCTCGTTGCTGTTGATTGTTGTTTCAGCATCGCAATTCGCGGGCTATTTCAGCCATGTGAATTGCGCTCTTGACTGTGTCAGCATTCTTATGTAGGGGCGACGGTTGGTGCTTGTTGACCACTGACTGTAACGGCTTCCTTGTGTTTCAACATCATTGGTCCTGGCGGTTTCCTCTGTGTTTCAGCATCGTCGGTCCTGGCGGTTTCCTCTGTGTTTCAGCATCTGCAACTGTGGACTGTGTAACAACTCTGTGTTTCATCATCTGCGACCTTGGACTGTGTAACAGCTCTGTGTTTCAGCATCTGCGTCCTTGGACGGTGTAACAGCTCTGTGTTTCAGCATCTGCGACCTTGGACTGTGTAACAGCTCTGTGTTTCAGCAACATGCTTTAAATGCTAATCTGCAGTTTGAACACTTATACATTTCTAATCAATGGTTAAGTACGAGAGTGATGTAAAATATTATGCAAAACAAATTAAACGTATAGTAATGAGAAGGGACGTTGTATTACTTTTGGAATGATCAGGTAAAGTGATAGTATGAGTTTAAATATGGGTGATCAAGAGTATAATAGTGGCAAAAAGTATAGGCAAAAAGGTACATTGTGTGGTCCTAACACCAAGGCATTGCACCCTCCTTGAATCAAAAGAGTACAAATCGTGATAAGACTTTTTCACTTCCAGTCCCAATTCTTCCATGACTATTTTGGGCATAAGGTTGTGGGAAGCTCCTCAATCCATGAGGCAATTATGCAACACTTTATCATGTATGTTCAGGAATGTGTAGAAGGGAGGGGATGAATCATCTCTGTCTTCTACCATGGGACCTAGGATGATTGATGGCTTTTCATCTTGAAGATTTACTAAGTCTATAGAAGGATGGGGGGACTCAGATTGTAGCAGCTTGGAGAGGGACCTTTTGAAATCTTCATTTTTAACTAGCTCAGAGAGGGGTACGGGAATTCTAATATTTTGAATTTCATGCTCAAAATGGAATGAGGGAAATGGCTTAGGATCTTCCCTTACCTCAGAGACAGGTTCTTTGGCTATTGGCAAAGTATTCTGAGTTTTCTTCTCTTTAGTAGGGATTGTTACAGGCTCAGCAGGTTTTTTCGCTATGAGAGGCTGATCATGGCTATAAAAATTTCCTTCTTTCTTCTTTGACCTGAGATGATATATGTTAGGAGTGTTGTTGGCCTTTTCCCCTTTACCCAACTCATTGAATTGACTGTTCATAATGGATTCTTCATATATAGATTGAGTCAAATGGGGAAAAGGGAAGGTGTCTTCAATACAGTGAATTTCAGGGTCGAGCTCATCTATCTCCTCTCCTTCCTCATGAGMAACTAGGTTATTTTGGAGAGGGGTTTGAATCCTCTACTCATCTCTATATTTKCTCCTTTGTTCCCTTGGAAATTCCTATGGCACATTGTTGCTAGGCCTCCTGAAGCCTTTGTTATCAGTATTTTGGGGATTTCTGTATGTGGGCTTCCCTTCCAACTCCCACCTTTCCATTCTAGCCGAAAGAGACTTTAGCACTTTAGTTACCTCATCTATCTGAAGGGGAAGGGGAGAGGAATTGGAAGGGGAGGCTTTGGGTCTCTTCCTGGATATGTCTCTATCAGCCCTATTCCTAAGTTGGTCGATAGCCAATATGTTAGATTCTACTTCCACGGCTGCATCCTGCATGTGAGCCAGAGTAGTGGCTCTCCTTTCCCTCAACAGAAGGAAGAAATCAAGATCAAAAGCACTAGCATAAGTGATCTTAGCAGAGGCTTCCGAGGGATTTATTTCAGTGGGGATCTTAGTGTACATTTTATTGAATCTCTTGGAGAAGTCAAAGACAGACTCTCCTTCCTTTCTCAACAAAGACCCAAACTCTATCATGTAATACATGAAGTCTTTTTTTTCTCCCCACTGTATCAAAAAGGCATTATCCAAAGCCTCAATCCCATCAATAGATCCAAGAGGCAGGGCTCTAAACCATTTTCTAGCCTTGCCTTCAAGGCTATGGAAAAAAATCCTCATACATACGTCTGCATGCATGATAACATGATCATCTGTAAAACTGTAAAAGGCTTCAAGATGTTCTTCTGCAGCTATGTCCCCTTTGCCTATAAACTTGGGCAGTTTCTTAAGGTAGCCATCTATCGGAAGGGCATTGCGAGGCTGAGGTAATAAAAGGGGAGCATACCTAGAAGCTATTATAGCCTCCATTCTGGTCATGGGGGGATTTTATCCTGCCATAGGAATATTAGGTGGAGGAGAACTCAGAGGAGAAGGAGCTCGAACAGGGGATACTGGAAATGAGCTTACAGGTGGACGGGGAAACAATGGGGGGTTCAGAGAGAAGGCTAAGGGGATTGAGTCAGCAAATGCTTCTCTCTATGCAATAGAAGCAACAGTAATAAGAGGAAGGGTGGTAAAGTTGGGGGTGGGGAAATATTCTATGGTCCTAGGTCTACGCCAAGGTACAACTTCAGGGGAGAGGGGAGTCACAAGTATTTCTCCCTCCAATCCCAGACCAGGAGGGGAGAACTCAGCAGGAACACTCTCGAAATTCAGGAAACTGGAAACTTCAGAAAAATGTCTGCTAGGAATATGAGAAGAAGAAAATGGAGTTCCTACAGAAGGAGATGGAAAATTACCTGGTTCGACGGTGGATGTTTTTCCTTGAGAATCCTTTCCTTTTCTGAAAATCACCTCTGGATCAGCTTCAGGTGTAGCTAGAGGCAGCTGTGGATGGGACCGCGTGTGTCTACCTCTGGAAGCCACAACTAAAACAGCAGGTTCACCACAGTGGAGTCATCACAATCGATTTTCCAGGTGCACAGTAGCAATCTCATAGAGCTCTGATGCCTGATGCACCTTCAGAATCAGAGGCTCAATGTTATTCAATCCCAGGGAAAATTTTCAACTTCGTCCCCGACAACGGTGCCAGAAATGTTGGCGTTAGAAGTAACTCCTAGATTGCGGCAGGAGTAAGCCTGAGGCCCATCAGTTTAAATGTCACGATTTGTTGATAATGGGTGATGGATGAAAGTGAACTTGGAACAATATCGTTCTAACTCAGAAACTAGGTCGGGCATGCACAAGCAGATGAGGCCTTGATTCAATTTCAAGTAGTAAGTTGTAAGAAGGGTGAGTGGGAGGAAGACTTCTATGAGGAAATGTGAAGGGTTGTTGTGGGCATCGGGCTTCCAACAGCCTGTAGAAGAAAACTTTGAACACAAGAACTTTTTATATTCAAAAACAGAAACACTAAAAGAATGTAACAGAGCTATAATAAATCCTTTATCATAACACAGTCACGACGATTCATACGAATCATTCAATCATGAACCCTTTCAGTTTGAGATCGAAATAAGATGAAAAAGAGAGTTTCCTTACATTAAACAAGGAAATTTCATATACAGATACATAGCCCAAAAAACCAGTGCTTCATTAAAACATTACAGTCGGGAGCCCTGCTCTACCATCCATCCCTACAGAAATACAAAACTGAGTAGTCCAAATTAGCATGTGTAGGCTCCTCGGTCAAACCTAGACGAAACTCCTTCATCAGACACCATCTTATCTCAGCATGGCTCTTGCAGGGGGGACCTGCATACAAGGGTACCACAGGCTGATTTCTCCAGGCATTTTCCATGCCCTCCATTTATGAGTTGAGTTGATGTCTCAACCAACTGCTCAATATTCATTAACTACTTCTTCCATGGAGGGTGGTCAAGACTGAAAACACAAAAAGCAACCCTTTGTTCTTTGAAGTCCCGGTAACCGAAATGCCGAAATGGATCTCGGGTGCTTTTTCATTTCGCGTTTCGGGTTTTGATGATTCCTAATGTAGTGGAGGAATGGCCCTTTGTCCCTTGACATCCCGGTAGTCGAAATACCGAAAGGCTCCTGGGCAGCTTTTACATTTTGCATTTCAGGTTTCGGCGATTTCCGATGCAGTGGAGGAACGACCCTTTGTCTCTTGACATCCCAGTAGTTGAAATACCGAAAGGCTCCTGGGTGGCTTTTACATTTTGTGCTTTGGGTTTCAGGGATTCCCAATGCAGTGGAAGAGAGAGACCCTGTGTCTCTCGACATCCCGATAGCCGAAATGCCGAAATGGCTCCTGGGCGCTTTTACATTTCTTTTCGAGTTTCGGCGATTCCCGATGCAGTGGAGGAACGACCCTTTATCTCTTGACATCCCAGTAACCGAAATACCGAAAGGCTCTTGGGTGGCTTTTACATTTCGTGCTTCGGGTTTCAGGGATTCCCAATGCAGTGGAAGAGACAGACCCCGTGTCTCTCGGCATCTCGGTAGCCGAAATGTCGAAATGGCTCCTAGGCGCTTTTACATTTCGCATTTCAGGTTTTGACGATTCCCGATGCAGTGGAGGAACAACCCTTTGTCTCTTGACATCCCAGTAGTCGAAATACCGAAAGGCTCCTGGGTGGATTTTACATTTCGCGCTTTGGGTTTCGGGGATTCCCAATGCAGTGGAAGAGAGAGACCTCGTGTCTCTCGACATCCCGGAAGCCAAAATCGCAAAAGGGCTAATCATTTCGCAACTTTGGTGATAAGAAATGAGCCCATGCGCTATACCTCGTGCAATTCTGCGATGCAAGCTTACCCGATGACCATCGATCTGCTCCATCTGTGGATTCTCTCCATTGACAACAAAATTCTCTCTCGCTTGATTTTAGACCCGAAATGGGCCTTTTATGTGTACTGCGCTCGGCACTCATGACTTGCGAGAATTGGCGCTAAAAGGGCCTATTCTGCTTTTCCCAGATTGGAGCAAGGAGTTTCATGTGCATGTCGATGTGTCTTCTATTTCCTTAGGAGAAGTATTAGCACAACCTGGGGAAGGAGATATTGACCATCTGTTAGCCTTTTCTAGAAGGAAGCTATCAACTATTGAGATTAATTACACCACTACTGAGAGAGAAGGGTTAGCCATGGTGTATGCATTGCATAAATTTCGCCACTACTTGTTGGGAGGACACTTTAAAATATTTATGGATCACTCTGCACTGAAATACCTAGTCAACAAGCCAGTGTTGGGAGGCAGAATATGCAGATGGCTTCTGCTATTTCAAGAATATGACTTTGAGATCGTAGTTAAGCTAGGAAGAATGAACAAAGGTCCTGACCACTTGTCAAGGTTGGAACACAGAGAAGAGCCAACCAGTTTGAAGGATGCACTATCAGATGCACAGTTACTGACCATTAGAAAGATTGATGACCACTTTGTAGAGATAGTCCAGTTCCTATGAACAGGAATGGCACCGAGCGAGTATACAATTCCATAGAGAAACAGCTAGTAGTGCGCACTACAGACTTTTCTCTTATAGTTGGACATCTATACAATATGGGACCTAATGAGATATTGAGAAGGTGTGTTATGGAGGCAGAACGACCATTTATCCTTGTAGAAGCTTATGAAGGCATCGTAGGAGGACATTACGCAGGAAAAGTAACTTTGCAGAAGGTTCTTAGAGTTGGCCTTTGGTGGTCTACCTTACACAAAGATGCCAAGGACTATTACAGAGCCTGCGATGTATTACAAAAGAGTTGGGAAACCGTCCAAAAGAGATGAAATGCCATTAGCACCACAGCTGACCCTACAAGCATTTGTGAAATGGGCCATTGACTTTGTGGGACCTATAAATCCACCAGGAAAGTGCACAAGAACAAGATACATAATCACTACGACAGAGTACTTGACCAGATGGGCCAAAGCAAGAGCAGTCAAGGACTGTAATGCAACTATAGTTGCACGCTTCATATTTGATGACATCATAACCAAGTTTGGATGCCCAAAGATCCTTATGAGCGATTAAGGAACACATTTCATAAATAAAACAGTCAAATCCCTCACTGAGGAATTTCTAGTCCACCGTCGGAAGAGCAGGCCTTACCATCCACAAGCAAATGGGATAGTGGAAGCATTCAACAAGATCTTGGAGACAATGCCGATGAATATTTGCAGTGTGAATAGGGATAACTGGTATTTAAGAGTACCAGCAGTACTTTGGGCCTATAGAACCACTTGCAAGAAGCTAACAATGCAGACCCCTTTTAAGTTGGTGTATGGTCTTGAAGCTGTTGTCCCAATGGAATATTTGGTACCAAGCCTAAGAATTGTTTCCTTTATATATATGGATGACACTGGCGTTGTTTGAGAAAGTCTTGCACAGTTGGTCGAACTAGAAGAAGATAGATTTATTCAGGATTCCATCAGCAAGGACAGAAAGAAAGAGAGAAGGCCTACCATGGTAGACACATCAAGAAGAAGGCATTTAAACAAGGTGACCTAGTATTTGTATATGACAGTAAGTTCATAAAACATCATGGGAATTTCTGAACACATTGGTTGGGGCCATATGAGATCGCCTATGTTACAGAAGGAGGAGTTGTGCATTTGAAGACTTTGAATGGAGAAGGGAAGGAAGGATTAGTGAATGGGAGCCAATTGAAATTGTATTATGACAACCAGTTGCCTCGCAACTCTAAGTAAAAGCATAAGGAAAAAGGGTCTAGGTACCAGGTGCAGTTGAAACTGGCTACTAGATGCAGAAAAGATAGTCTGCACAAAGGAGAGGAGGCATAAAGTAGAAAGCAGAGGTTTCCCTGCGCAGTCTGAATTCGAAGAGAAACAGAAAGGTCAGATCCGAAGTGCCTTGGGACGAGTCACAGGTGAGTGTTGGGGGTCTTTTGTCCCTTGGTTATGGAAGTAAGAAAATATCAAGGAAGAAAAGGTGGAATGTGAACTGCATGGAAGACATAGTGAATGTTACTGGGTCGAAGTGAGCAAAAGAGCAGAAATGATGGAGTGAAGTAAGAGAAAGAAGGTCGTTGAACGAGGAGATCAAGGATGACATATTAGCAAGGAAGAAGGATCGTGGACAACTCAAAAAGCAGAAAAATACATCATTGGATGCTTTGGAGAACTGCGCGAGAAGGAAGGAAAGATAGGCTGGCAAAGCCCTGAAAATGCGGGTCAAGTTGACCTAGGGTTTTAGACACCTAGGGTTTTGGTATCTAGGGTTTTGACACCTAGGTTTCAGCCTAAGGATGTCGGTGAGAAATTGTAATGTATAAATAGAGGTCTAAAGGACCTGGGATGGGTTGGTGTTATGATTATTGTTGTTGTCTTTATCCTTGTGTGATCGAGTGAGTAATATTGTGTGAGGAAGAAGTGTTGAGTACAAGAGCGTTCTGTATTGTAAGATATTTAGCTAGGTGCAAAGATCAACCCTGCAGATGGGTGCACAAGGAGGGGAGAGATAAAAAGGAGAAGAAAGAAGATCTTCTAGCTGAGAGTGTAGAAAAGAACTATATGCTTCATCCTAATATATTATAAGCACAATTTTGTGGATGTATCCCTAGAGAGAGGGTGAACCACGTATATCTTGTGTCGTATGTGTGATTGGTGTTATGTTATTTGTTAATGATATATTTTTATTGCATTGTCATGATAGATCTGATCTATAGTTGCATGGAGTAGATCTAAGTTGATAAGTGATATATGCATGTTTTATTGTTCTAGTATCATATCCACTTGATATTCCCCTTGGTTGTAGACATATTTTTCCTGCAACCCCCCCATAGATACTTTGGGTGAGACTTCATCTGCTTCCCAGGTGTTTCCAAAAGGGCCAGTAGTTAGGGCTTGTTGGTGCGCTCTTGGAGTTGAACCCTAGGTCTTCCCCTGTGCCAAAAACTGCCTTTCTTCTGCTGTGTTGGATTATGACTGGGATTCCCCTATTGTGTGGAATTTTTAGGTGTAGTGTTGTCTCCTACAGGTGTCTTAGATGACCCTTCTTATACCTCATTTCCCTTTATAATTTCCTTGGTAATGACTAGGATCTTCCAGTCATCTTGCCAGTCCACATTTCCATTTCAACTTCCTCTTTCTTTATGTAGAAACAAAGTTGCAACCATTCTTTTGTTGGATACCTACGCGCTTGGAACCATATATTGTGGCGCATATCCCTGAAGTTGTCTATGCCTTGATAATGTGCGACCACTTCCAGAGTGATCCTTCAGGTGTTGGCTATACTTTCTTGGATGTCGCTTAGGTACCGTGAAAATGTACCTGTGTTGATACTTCTTCTCTTGGGGTCTGACGTTCTCCCCATGGGCGTGTACCACGCTATTCAGTAGAATCCTACTCTATCACAAAAGTAAGAGTATGGAATCTCTTTCCACCCAATGAGTTTTATTAGAATTATCAACCAGGAATAGTGGAACTCTATTCCCAAGTCTTGCGTGTCCTTGCAGTCGTCAAGGAACAAGTTCAGTAGATATGGGGCCCAATTGAGCATGGTGACATTGGCACGCTGAGTTGCAGCTGCGACAACCCCTACAGGGACCTCCTCTTTTCGACACTTGTGTAGAAATTTACATGCGATTAGTTTTGTGTCCATCCTAGTGGTTGTGTCATTGATTATTTTGATGATGATATCGCGCGAGCCTCTCTCTATCCTATATGTTTTCTTCATTTCTTTGGCGAGAGCATTTTTTTTTTTTTTTTCATCTAGGTACTGCGCGGGTCTCTTGACCATTAATGGAATACCTGTGATGAACGTGATGATTTCTACATCAATGGAGATAGGTTATTCCATCCATAAGAAGCCTCCATGGAGGACTTCCATCAACTTCTTGACACGTTTATTTACTTCTTTCCCCCTACCAAAGTGGGGAATCTCAACAAGTTTTAGGATCCCTATGTTTTCTAGGCCTGCCACCCATTGTTTTGGTTGCATCATGGGGTCTCCAAATGGGCTTGTTTTGGTGTTATCCATGTAGACTTGTTGCGCAAATTCTGGGAATTTGTTGGTGTCAGCCACATCGTGGTCCAAGTACCTTAGCCTTTCCACTCACCCGAGTAGGGTTGGCATGTCCTTCACCCCCTTTGGAATGCACGGTAGTACAATTGTTGTGTCGGGCTGCTTATGCAAAGACCGCGTGATGGGTTATTTTCCCTTTCTTCTTACTGGCGTGCTAGAGGTCCCAGCCTCTGTGTTTCTGTCTTTCGCTCTCGAATCTGTCTGCCCTGTAATATCTTCCACTTGTCCTTCCTCCTATTACATGGAACCTACCACATGTTGTGGCCTCAGCCCAATTGCCTCTATCCATTCGTTGGTGCACCCATTTGTTCTATGGGATACTTCATCCCTCGCAGGTTGTTGTAGGTTTCCTGGCTCAACTCTTTCATTCCTCTTCGCACTATCATGCGAGTCAATCTCCATATCAATCGTCATCAGGGCTTGTTCCTCTTCTTCTACTAGCGTCACACTCACTAGTTCAATTAGGGGTGAGGGAATTGTGTCGACATCGACAACTCCCTCTCTGTGCCATTTCCTGCTCTGCCTTTGTAGTTTCTTGCAGTGACTAGAGGTTTCTTCTAGTTTTGCATGTTGTTTGGCTTGGTGTGCCAACCTTTGGAGGTTCCATAATGGGAACTTCTTGCTTTTTGGATTAGGCTTCATCTACTTTGAATCTATGTACTCGCTTATTCGTCTCTCGTCTATAGCTTCGCAGGTTTGCAAATTTTCAATTTCACAATACATCTTGTTTGGCCTGCATTTCTCCTTTATATAGAGGGTGTCATTATTGCCCTGAATTGTCTTGGAGAGGGTTCTCTGGCTAGGATTAATCCGTTGAATCTTAACAATTACGATTCATTCAATTCCATAAATGATCCATATTTAGGAGCATAATGAACTAATTAACAGCCTGAATACAATAAACACAGATATATGAAGAACAAAACATATATCCAGTCAACAATATATTCTATTGAATAAATGAAATAGGATGAAACTATAAAACTGCAGAACTGAAACACTTGCTCAAATGGTGGTATCTATCTCTGAGAAGAGATGTTCCTTCTATGCGCATTCGTCTGAGAAGAATGATTAAAATGAGACTCCATGGGCCTTTTTAACATTACTCATGAATGTCAAAACCCTAGACTTCCAAAAACCTAACCCTAGGAGATGAAACGCCAAAAATTATATGGGCCCCTATGGGTAAGTTGGTACCTCAACTTCCTGAGGTCGTAACATTTGCATATGACCTCCATTTTAGGCGTGTGATAGCCCATTAAAAAGGTATTTTCTAGAACTACAAATTACACCATCAAACTATTGTTTTATTTATAGTTTGACTATGGCAAGACAAAAAAACATTGTTTAGGGCCCCAAAACGACCTTGGAAGTGTAGAAACCACAATTACAAAGATGTACAGAAGAACGTGTTGAACTAAAAACTGTCAATAGGAGCCATTTGGAATAGGTGGGTGGCTACCAACATCCGCCTGGATCAATAAATGCCCCAATTCACTTCATTTTTCCCTAACTGTCATTTTTCACTTTTCTAATCGTTGGCCACTTTTTTGGTGCATTGTACTTTTCCTTAGTGCGTCGTAACTTTTCCTTAGTGTGCAGTGTTTTGTTTTTTGTCAACCATATGCTACATGTGGTGAATTTTGTTTTTTTTCATGTTGATTCCACAATGTCTGGACACGATGTTTCCCAGTATTTTTTTATTTTCTTTATTTTGTATTTTTGTATTTATTTTCCCCTCTTTTTCTCATTTTTATTTCTTTTTCTCATTTTTCTATCCTAATATTTGTTATATTACACTATATACATTGATGGGTGTTATACATGCACTAAAAACACACTAAAAACCCTCAATTAAATTGTCAACACGGGGTAAGTAAACTTAGAGTTGTAGCAAAATATATGTCAAAGGTAGAAGGGTTGGTAGTAGTATAGTCTAATTAGGGAAGTGGTTATCTAAGGGTAAATCTATTCAAGAAAACCTATCTAATGATCAAACCCTACTAATCAACTTGAAACTATGTAACCTAAGTACTTTTGGGCCAAGGATCGATGCATAGTTCTAAGAAAGCAAGAAAAAACCCTATGTAAAGAAAACTAGTTCATAACAATAAGCAAAAGCAAATATTAAGCATAACAACAAGCAAATAACCAAATCAAACTACTTTAATTTTCCAACCTACATTCAATGAGCAACTACCCTATGAAAGCAAGTAAATAAACAAGCAAGCAACTATTCTGCTAAAACAAGCAAACAAGAACAACTAGCTAACCTATTAAAGCAAGTAAACAAAACAACTAACCAACCTATTAAAACAAGTAAACAAAACAACTAACTAACCTATTAAAGCAAGTAAGCAACTAACTACTCTAAGATAGCTTCTACTGCAAGTAATCAAAGTAAAACTTCTCATTGAACGACTATCTAGCCTGAGAGGAAAGTGGACTATATTCTTAAAACTTCAAAACTATTTCTAATTCATGAAAGGAAATCTATTTAACTGAAAGCAAGAAAGACTAGCAACTAACCTTTAATCTATGATAAGAAAACTATTCTCTAACCTATCAAAGCAAAAGACTATCTACCCTATAATAACAATAAAACTATCTTCTAAGCTATGAAAGCAAGAAACTATATCTTCTGATCTATGAAAGTAGGAAACTAGATATTTTAACCTATGTAATCAAGAAAACTATCCTTTAACCTATGAAAACAGGGAAACTACCTTTTAACCTATGAAAACTCAAATATAGTGTTGTTGGTTGTGTGAATGTCTTCGGTGTCATATGATATCTCGATGGCACTTGACAACAAAGGATAATTCAAGTGGTATAAGTTCAATATTGATCTCAATAGCAAAGTGAAAGGTATGGATTAAACAATCCAATGAGAATTTAGCCATGACATAAACAATCGTCAATTACCCTGCATATTCATTTATTAACCATCAATAATATAATGAGATCATAATTATACTTCTAGACTATGTAAGCAAAATTCATAATTAAACTCAATCATTAACAAAGAAGTACAATTGCAATTTAATTCTAAGAAAGAAAGTGCATAAAAAGAAACTATGTTATGCCTATCTTAACAATTCAAAATGCGATAAGGAAAATGCTTGAAAACATAATTAAAAAATGACATATAAAAAGTAAATTGATACATGTATTGACTAACAACTGGTTAAGAAAATTCTACAATTAAAAGGACTGAAATTAACCATACCATCCACCAAATCCTTGTTTAAAAAAAGCATATGATTTTAAATTTGATTTTAAAGCATAAATAAAATTCAATCTAACATCTAATTGGACATAGGGTTAGTGTAAGAGTTTGCAAACTCATTTCTAATTATAAAATCAATGCACATTAACAAAAACATTCATACTAACCTGCAAAGGAGAATTAAAACAGTTAAACTATAACAACGAATTATATGACAAAATAAAAATAACAATGCATGTACAGGAAATGAGATAAAAGACATCTAAGCTATGAAATGCATAAATAACACACATAGTTACCAAAATGTTGGTGGCCCCCCCATCAAGTCGTGATTACTTCCTAAAATCACACCACGAGCTTAGCAAAACGATTTCACCATTAAAACTTGAAAAACACAGTCTTATACAATTCTGGCAATTGAAAAATGCAAAAACAGAGGAAAACATTTTTATCTATATCCTCTACTTTGTCTACTTCTCCTTAGCTATTGTATGACCACCACTGTGGTATTTATAAGATTTACAAACCAAGTGGTCAACCACAGGAGGGTTGAACCACTTCTAAAAATGGAAAATTACATTAATGGTGCCCTAACTGCCGAAATAGAGTGAGCCAATAATTGCCCTTCTCAACAACCTAAACGGAGTTGTCAAGAGTTTAGTAGTTGGAGGGGATAAGCACGAACAAAACCCGCGTTCCCGATTCTCCCACCATTGGCTGCCAATACCATAACCACCAATTCTCCCACCGTTTTTTTGTAGGACGCAGTGTTGGATGCAGTGCCGGATCGGGTACTAGATCGAGTGTTGGAAGGAGTACCGGACTGAGTGCCGGAAGAAAAAACGTGATGCATTTTTTCCCTGTAGCACCAAAAAACATGAATCAGATCCTTGGAATCATAAAAACAGGATGAATTGTACTTAATATTATCATTAAACATGAATCATATGTACCTAGTGTATATCATACTGTTTTAGCATAAAATTATTCAAAAAAGCTCCTTCAAAACATGAAAAACACATATGTACATTCGGCAAAAAGTGTCTAATAACTGTCATAAATTGATCATATATCGGGCCCAACATTACCCCCACACTTAAAATTTTGCGGGTCCCACTGCAAACAAAACGAAATTACCCCTCATGACTAAGCTTGTTGAGGAGGATCGGATTTGGAAGCTTCTCCTTCTTGCTGTGAATACTTTTCCTTATGCCTCTTGTGTTGCTTCAGTTGTTCTATGAGGTTGTGGTTGGATTTCAACAAGCTTCTTGGATTTTTGTTCCAGTAAATAAATGGCTTGTACAGGAGGGTTTGGAGTCCTTAGAGAGTGGGTTTTGGATGGAGAAATAGTCCTTAGATATGATGTCTTTTTTCTAGTCTTGATTGTCAAGTGAGGGTTTACTAATTGATAAATGAATGCATCCCAAGTTTGCCCCTGTTTTTTCCAATTCGGCTAAAACAAGAAGTTTGATAAGGCCATGGTGAAATAGGTTGTTGTGGGGGTTAGTTATGTTCTTCCTCACTTGAGAGGACATATTCTCCAATCTCTTTAGAAAGTAGAAGGGAAAATTCAAAGGTTTGTTGAACTGAAAATGAGTTAGCAATCTGAAAACAAAAAGCTTAAAAACAGAGTATCTACCTTCACTATGTCAACAAGACATTGAAGGCACCATTGCGGCAAGATTGGAAAAGGACAGAGAGTATTGTCTTGGAAGATTCAATGAACACCTAGAGATTCTCCTGAAAAATGCCAACATGGACATCAAGCTTCATAGACACATGGCCAGAAACTACTACATCAGAAAATAGATCAGGAAAAGTCACAAAAAGTGTTCTACAAGACCATGTTGCGCTTTTGACTCTGTTTTTGGTCATCATTTTAAAAAGATGTTTTTGAACACATAAAGATGCATTTTGGAAAACCAAAGGAGGTTATTTCTAATGACATACCAAATAACAATAATGTCTTTCAATTTTTACACAGGTATCATATATTGGGAGATATTCAACTTTCTTGGGGACCTATTTCAAAAAATAAACTTTTCCAATTTAATTTTCTGTTTTAGTCATTATTTTCAAAATAGGTTTTTGACCAAATAAAGATGAATTTTGGAAAACAAAAGGAGGTTTTTTATAAGGACATACCAAATAATAGTAACCTCCTTAACTATTTACACAGGTAGCATATAGTGGGATATATTCAACTTTCTTGGAGGCCCATCTCAGAAAATCAAATTCTCCAATTTAATTTCCTGTTTTAGTCATTATGTTGTGAAACATATTCCAATCACATGGGAATGAATTTCACAGAACTGAGAGATTTTTATCTTAATAAAAACCGTATCTACAAAAACCTCTCATATTTGTGTAATGGTTGAAAAGTTATAGCGCCATCTTTGACCCCTATTTTTCTGTTGCTCTTTTGTCACAATTGTTGCGCTTTTGGAAAGTTTGTTTCCAAATCAATTGTGAAGGGGTTATATGTATATTTTTGTTTGGATTAGTAACTCCAGAGTGTAGAGGACATATTCATATTTCCATTCATAAATTTTTCATTAAATAAATCATCAAGGAAGGCCTCCAAAACTTGTTTCTCTTCTGCTAAAATTTGTTGCCACCTCCATGCTTTCCTATGATTGTTTCAAAGTTATTTGCATTGTTTTGGATGAAACTGTCATGTTATTTTACAGCTTCTTCTTATGAATGGATTCATGATCTCATTCCGATGTTTAACTCTCTGTATCTACCCTATACGCAATGTCAAATCCTAAATCCTACTGAGTATACCTACCTTGCCCCATTCTATCTTTTCAACTCATCTTTTGGAAACCATGGCATAGCTCCCTAAACCTAGATTCTCATCCAGAAAACTCAAAATCAAAACCATACTGAGATAAATACTTAGCCTAATACAGATCCACTTAACCTTGTTCCTCTGTTCATAGGTGTGTAACACAGATCTATAGTGAATTTAACAATGTGTTATTGATTTGTAATTGTCACAAAGAACCAGTTAAGGATACAAAGTCTTCTATAGCATAAACATAAAAATGCATAGTAAGCTCATAACACACACAATGATGTCAAAAATATAAAATTTAGCATACAAACAACTACTGATATAATATCCCAAAACATTGTAAGAAGACAGTATGATAGAATTTTGACAGAAATCCTACTTCCTCTTCTCATGGGTTTTTCTATACAAATGGGAAGTGCTTAACATTTTTTAGCTTAGGAAACTCCCCCCAGACCGAAGATATGGCACGTCCTCGTGCCATGAATTAGCAATAGTTCTTTACTATTTTGAGAGGGGAGTTATATTAGCTCCTCTTGTATCCACTCTTTGTAGTATCCATTAGCTCCAGAGATGTTCTAAAATTCGGGTTTGAAAACCCTGTTATAGCTTGCTCTTGGCCACTGGTGGTGTTTAAACCAGCGGTCTCCAACTCTTGGGATCTTTGTGGCTGAGGAAATTGATTCCTCAGAGACCATGAATACAGTGAATAGGATCAGAGGAAAGATAAGAGTGTTCCATTATTATTTGTTTTTCCATTGTGCTCACACAATCCATTCCTCCATCTCAAATTTTATAAGGCATGTAATCATAACTCTATAATGAATAGTCTGTAACGAAAATAAACCAGTTAAGTGGTCTGTTAAGGAGATGTACAATAGTTTATAACACACATGGAATTAGCATTTCGAAAATAAAATGATTGTTGATGTAATAGCCTATATCATGAAAACAATACACATAAATTTTTACAAAGATTTATTTCTTCTAGGAAATGTTATCATTTGTCAACTCATGAACCCCTACCCCACACCTAAGTATTGTGACACCTCACAATCAAAATTATAGGAAACCAGTCAGTTCCCCCAATAGCCTAAGATTTATAGTATGTCAAGTGTAAAGATAAATTTCACAGATTGGTCTGATGAGATGGTTAGAAGATGGCCCCACCTATAGGATAAGAGATCCTATATATAGATAAGAAGAGGTAGGAAAGAGAGTTTCAAGATAGTCTTAGAGTTAGTTCCCACTGGAAATTTTATGGAGTTCATTAACCTTAGCTTAACCATACATACTTCATGTTAGCTTTGTCTGCAAGTAATGTTGTACATCAGGAAAAGTTTAAATTTATTATTTATTTTTGTCAGATTACCATCCTCGCTAGGTAGAATGTCTCACTGCCAGCAAGCAGGTTGAGTACTCCGATGGGTTTACCTAGTCATACCATAGGCCAGTACCCGCTACCAACATACCTGTTTAGTATCTCAACGGGTTAACCTCTTACACCCTCAGAGACTGGCCCTCCATCTTTTAATATTTTAGTATAATATTGTTTTATGCAGGAAGATGGGGGGATAGCTCCGAAAACAACTTTTTCTTTATTTTTTTATTTTTTTTTAATTCGGATGGTATTTATGTTAGAGGATGACTTTCCATTATATTACTTAGTGAGTGTTCTGATGTAAGGGGGTACTTAAGAAGACGTGGCCTATCTAAAGATATGATATAATCAAGCTATTTAGTGTGTATTATATGGTACCATTGAGAAAGAACAGAAAGGTATCTCCAGGCTCAACTCACTTTCTTCTTTTGTAGTTATTGTGATGTTTCCATGATTAACCGCTAATAAGACCTCCTTGTTACTCTTTGATAAAGACGCTTTACTCACTTACTCAGGTTTCTTGGAAAAACTGTACAAGAGACCTCTAAGATTGATAGTTATGGTATCACTTCCTTATACAGTGATGAAGATTTTCAAGAGAAACTATGTTTTAAAATGCCTTAAGAACAAGAAGATGAAAATCTTTGAAAAAACATGGCTAACTACAACAAGTCATTATTCATTTGATTCTTAGCAGACAACAAGGTCCAATTGTAACAATGTTTTTGAAGAAAATCCTTCTTTTATATTTCCTTGGAATTGTCTATACTTGGTGATATAAAGACCTACAGAGATCTCTAAAATTGTTTCCAAAAACCACACTCTCAAATATAATAAACTAAGGAGATCAATGAGATCAATTCATAGGAACATGTATCTCATAGTTCCTTTATTAAAAGAAAATATAACATGAGGTTGCATTAGACTTTAAGCTAAACTAACAACATGCATCTTTTATTTACTATCCTACCCTACCTAAAAAGAAAGGGAAAATCTTTATTCAAGTGTAAGAACTCTTCCATTGTAACCATGTGCGGAGCAAGATAAGAAACATACTCATATCCATATATGAAAAAGTTATCGCAGTGATTACCTGGATATGAAGAACCAACCAACCTACTTGTTTGGACATCAGAAGGTGTTGAAGAAGAGAATAGTATTGTGGCTTGATGACCTCTTGAAACCAAATTTCAATGTAATCTTGATGTTCATCAATAGTAATTTCTATTCTCTCCTTCATCATGTTATCCAGATCCTCTTTTTATAGATGATTGATTTTTGAAGTACATAAAGGATCTGCTGAGATGGATGTTGATAACTCCTCAATCTTAGGTCTTAATGATTGCTCTCCATTGGATGTAGTCCATAATTTTTCAGATTCATTCTCATTTTGGCGAGGAAAATCATTTTGTAACTCATAGGACCCTGATTCTTCTAATATTTTTGGAGAGGTAGATAAGTTCTTGAGTATTGTCAAGATGTGTTCTTCCTGAAAAGAAGAGATCCCAGTTGTTGCTAGGATTTGAGAGAGTTCTTCCAAACTAATGATCACCTTCGAATTCATCTTGTCATTTGATAAAACTTGGTTCACAAAAAGATGATGTCCACAAAGTTAGAATCTCCTGATGGTGGTAAGAAAACAAAGGTTGTATTGTTTGGTTCTGCGGAAGGCTCGAGTGGTCTTGCCTCTTGTCCTACTATTACTGAAGCTACAATTTCTTGTTCTCTAGTGCTCCTTGTTTTAGTCTCTTTATAGACTTATTTATCTCTTTGGGTTGATCTAGCTCCTGTTTTTCGGTATCGGTCTGCGGAGCTTATGAGTGGAGCATTCCTTCCCCCAAAAAGGTCGGAAGGAACCTTGGTTGAAAGATTTGATTTAGATTTAACATCTCTACCTTTTGGGTCTCTAGGTATATTCATGAAAGTAAACAAAAACAAAAGGAAAAATTACCATTGGGTTTGGGGGAACCTGCTATAGAATATATGCAGGCTCTTACCTCTCGTCTTAAAGTTCCCCCGCCACCAAACTAATGCTAAGGTCTAGAAGTAATATATTTCCTAATTATTTCCTACCTTGAGACAACTCCCTGACAACGGCGCCAAAAATGATGGGTGTCATATATGTTGGAGTTACTTCACACACACCTAGGATTTATTTTTCCTAAGGTTATTCCTTGTTTATTAGTCAT
>SNQJ01S0039226.1:74469-86872 GCA_010110895.2 Picea sitchensis
TCACTGATATAATACTCTTCACACAATCTCCAATCTATTCTTCCAGCAATATTTTGCTCAACTTTGCTTAACTATGCTTCACCTTTTCCATGAGAAGTCCATTATTATATAGGAGAAGCTGAAGTGGTTAAAGAGATAAGGATTATCCCACCATATCATATAAGTCAGTAGGATCGTAACCATACGAATGCCACCTCATTTTCCAGAGGATTCCACTTCTAGAAGCTTCTTGAAACCTCTTTCCTCTTTTGGCTTTCAGACACTGTCGCATCCTGCACATATAACAGCGTGCGGAAGTACCGCAAGCCAACTATAGAGCAGTCTGCAGAAATCATTGATTTTCGCACTATACATTATAGATAGCCTGCAGTGTCCTTCTAAAAGATGGTTTTGCAAAGGAGGAAAGTAATCAATTTTCTCAGGGAAGAGATAATTTTGGAAACCTGAACACATCCCTGTGAAGTCATCATCATAGTGACCAAAATAACGTGTAACAGAATTCCCCCCAAAGTATGAGGCTGGAACGTGTGACAACCGAAATACTTTGCAAAATGCACATGTGTGTCAGAGACAAAAAGCACACCAATCAGGATCCTGCAAACAATCAATCATCTGCTGACAATTATATCACCTCTAAGTTAGGCATTCCCATGCTCAGACTACAAATGATCATAAATCATAAATGCAAATCATGGCCACCAATTATACACCGTGGATCCATGTCGTCAAGATTATACATAGCCATCAGGAATACATCGTGGATCTATGTGATATAAAATATAAACTCATACACAACCACAAGACATACAAAGTGGATATGTGTGTCAATACAAATCACAAACATTCCATCGCAACCTGGACCAAAAAGATAAGACCCGGGGTCTTTAATCTCATCGTCTGTAAGTAAGAATCTAGCCATGTGATTACAGGTGTTGAAGTCGAACATGGTAGAAACCACTTGATTACCAGCTAGTGATAAAAACCGTTAACAAGTGCGAGGGAAATCACCATTGATGTTAATGAATCCCAAGGTACTATTAGTACAATCCAATGAACGTGAATAAGTGAGCTGAAGACGAACGCTCAGTGGAATCTTTCGATCAGATACCAACGATGAAATCCACTGTCGAAAGCAAAAAAACCTGCTATTGAGGCATGAAGGCTCTAAGGTACTAAATGATTTCTAAGTCTTGTTCCTGGATAATGAGTTGAAGTTGACAGAAAAAGAATCGTCACAGGAGGGCCTTGATGTATCCCCCATCAGCGACACGAAATAAGTAACAGATTTAAGGTAGATCAAAGTGTGAAAATGATTTGAAACTAACACAGGGAAGGCCAACATGGTGAGAAACGATAATGCAGATGGCTGACTCGGGAGAGGGCTTGTTTGGACTTCTCTTGAACATATAAATGACACGACACCGGTCTTGGCAGCATTGACTCAAAGACGACCCAAGATATGAACTTGCAGAAAGTCAGACAATAGACAAATGGATTTCCCAACCCAGAGTTAAAAGATGAAAGGGGGTGTCATGTTCAAGAGCGACTAGAACTGCCACTCACACAGGTACAGAAACACGTTTCTTTCTCAAATTTCCCCCCACCATTTCTGGCGATTACCTCTTTATTTTTACGCAAGATCGAGGAGGATAACATATGTTTGTTGATGTATGCTCATCCTTCGGACGAGTCCCTTGGAGTATATTTAATGAACCCTAAGAAGGAGTGGTTTGGTCCCATGTGGGTCTTTCGATGTTTTTTTAATGAGTCCAAAGATAGAAAACTTGGTTTGTTTTTTCATATTTATAGAGTCTAAATTTTTTTTAAAGAGAACTCTCTTAGTTCCTTTTTCATAAAAATAGTCCAATGGGACCGAAAAATGATAAACTATCGCCCATCAAACGTTTTATTCAAATACTTTTACGAGTGTGAACAAAACAAAGTCACTCGGCAATCTTTTTGTTTTTATGGAGTGTGAAAAGAACTTAAAGGATACTCCATATGTGCGTCATTTTTCGTGTTACCATGGAGAGTATGAAAAGACGAAAAAAGTATACTCGATTACATTCTCATTGATTTTCGAGCACGAGAACGAACGAATACTAAGCTCGAGGTTTTTCTAAAAAACCCTAAAAATAATCGTACATGTGACGAAAAATAAAAACAAACCCAAAAACTGCCCATACTTCATTGTTCGTGATCCTAGTATGCTCATCTGAGACACAAAAAACACTCATGAGATCATTAGGCTAGTAGGTGTTTTAGAAAATATAATTAAATAATATAAAATATTTTTTAGAAAAAGTAAAAAAATGAGATAAATAGGGATAAGAACTCATTTTCACTATTTCATTTACATTTGGTCAAAAACTTGCCTAAGAGCCCTTTTTCACCTCATTTTTCGGTGGTCAATTGCAGGGAGCCTAGGCAATCATTCGGCGAACGGTTTGCGTGAAAACGGTAAGTACCTCGTCTTCTTCCATTTCAATGGTTTAAAATTCATTTTAATTGGTTAAAAAATGATTTTTTTGGTGAATTTTTGGGCCATAGGTGCACGTTGGGGCCGCCGCAGGTGCCTTATATCGGGACCTGCAGAAATCAAGGATTTCCACAAGCATCCAATGGTTCACCTGCGAAAACCCATCTCTGTAACGGAGGCCTAGACGCAATGGCCGAAAACCCAAAAAGAAAAAGATGTGTTATCCAAAAAGAATTCCAAAACAATGATTTGAAGGTGCTAACTTCTTTCTTCCATCTTCATGCAGGTAATTTGGGTGCAAATATGTTGGAGTGGAGAGAGAGAGAGAGAGAGCATGAAAATGATGATGCAATGGCTTTGAACGATCTAGGCACCATAAATTCCCTACAATAGTGTGGTTTATTAAAATTCTTCAAGATCCAGGGCATGAGAGCCCAGCTAAGATTGTTGGAATATTTAGTCCATATGTGGGACGTGGACCAACAAGTATTCCATGTGGGTGTCCATGTGCTCTCTTTGGACATCAAATATATCTACTTGTTGATGGGGCTATCCCATCATGGGGCGTAATTGACCTTGACAGGAGGTTGAGGTGGCGGTTTTCCAATGAGTGAATACATCAGATGCTATTGTGAACCCGAGGCCGACCGACGCAAGGGTAAAGTGGCTATCAGGGGGGTTCGTGATTTGACTCTTAGAACCTTAATTTTCACCATTGCACGGATGGTAGGGAGTGATTCCATGCACATGTCCCTGCAGATCTACTTTCAGTATGTCATTGAATGCACCGAACCTCGTGTGTTCAACTGGCGTGATGGTCTTCTCAATAGCATGAATAGACAGTTCACTAAGAGCAAGAAAGGGGAACTAAAAAAATTTGGGTATGGATCCATTTTTGTATATTTCTTCCTAGAAAGAGTTCCTCACCTACACTTGTAGGTAGAGTGGAATATACTAGCTCCATGAGATCCGCGGATGAAGCGGTGGTGTGATCTCATGTCCCGGCACGTAGCGGGTCCCATTATTAAATATAATGATACATTTTTTGATTGGTTGGAGCCTCAGATCTTGATGATTTATGACTACACATATGTCAAGCTGGATATTTTCCATGATCCGGACTTGGTGATACCTGAGGGTTCTCAGTGGGGGGAAGGTAAGAAAGACATTTTTCTTTTATAGTGTTTTTGTAAAAAAAAATTTAGAATATTAGGCATTTTTTATGTATGTTTTTTATCCAATGACTAATCAAAATGTTTTGACCATGCAGATGTAGGGCCATTCCAGCCCCCCAGAACATCCCCTATCTAGAGGCGAGGGGAGGCTATGGTAGTAGCAGGATGGGATGCGGATGAATATGAAGAAATCGAGTCGAACTTGGAAGGTCTAACTACAGGCATCCCAGATATGTCGATTGGTGAGGTACCGAGGCGTTTCCAACGCCATACCGTGGGTGTGTCTGGTCCATTGAGACGATTGCTCCGTTGGGTAACATGATCTATAGTGTGTTACTGCGACTAGCATCCATGATTCCATTTTGTAGAAGCCATACGCTTCATATCTTGATATTTTGGCCTTCGGACAAAAACAATCTTTTTGTAAAAAACTCTTATCGTTATATATATACATGAGGCTTTTATCAGCTTATTTTTCTTTGTATAATACATGCAATGTGTGATTGGATTTATAAATGTATCAAATGTATATCTAATACATAATCAGCTAATGCATCAGTTAATGTATTTAGACATCTAGGAATGTGATGATACTCGATAAAATCAAAATAACGTTCCAAGAGATGCATTCGTAAATATACTCGTAACAAAGTAGGACTTCGGACAGCATAGACATTACTTAATTGTAGTACTACTAGTTGTGAATCAAGTCGTATAACCAGGTGACGAATCCCAAGCAAGATAACATCGGTCAATAATTCGATGACTGCGTTATACTTTGCAATATTGTTGGTTGCACGACCGAGGCAAACACGGTGTAAATTGATAATTTCATTTGTGGGTGCATAGATTGTCCATGCAACAGAAATTAGGTTCTGAGTGCTATGACTAGCACCATCGACGAAGAAAAGGTAGGGTAATGAAGACTCTAACATCTGGAAACCAAGAACAACGCAAAATAAGTGGTCGAGGGTAGAGACCAAATAACAAAAAAGCACACAAAAGTAGCACACAATAGTATGATACATTATAATACAAGTATTGTTGGCCCTTGACCATATTTTGAGGAACACTTGGTCATATTTGACCGTTTTTGGGACTTCGACAGTCTGTCAAATATGGAGCGCCAGGAAAAGCATATATTACAGGATCTCGGTCCACTTTTGGGCCCCTTTTAGGGTTTTGGGTTAATGTAATGGGAAAGGGATGTCGGCCCGTGGGTTTACCCATGCTTAGGCCCACTTTTGTAATGTATAAATAGATACTTACGAAATGTAAGAAGAGTTGATGGCTTAGTGCTAGTAATTATATCTGTGTGATCGGATACGGATTGTAGATGCTCTGTGCATGATTGTAAGAGGCTTGTAGAGCTAAGTGCAAGTTGTTGTAAGAGGTTGGAGAGGGATTTGTGTTGAAGTGAAAGGAAGAAGGACCTGGCGAGTTGCGAAGATCTTTTTTCCTGTGTGAAGTAAGGGTTTTGAGTGGGTTTTTGTTGTAACCAATTGAAGACACTAATAAAGAAGAAGAGTTGGTGGACGTAGCCCCAGGGTGGGGGTGAACCACGTAAATATGTGTGTGATGCTTTGTGCTTCGGCTTGATGTGTTTATCTCTTTATTTGCTAAGTGATTCCATATATTTAGATATATATACTTATACTTTTTTCTTCTTAGATGTGTATGAATGTTAGATCTTATATGTGTGAATATTCTTAGTGCCAATACACTGGATCTGATCTATTTTATTGTTGCTAAGTGCTGAAATATTTTAGATCTAAGAAAATGTTGTGATGCTTTGCACTATCTGTGAAGTATAATAAGGGTTGAATATTGATGAATGATTGATGCTAAGTGTGCTTTAAGTGTTATAATCACAGATATGTGTCCCAACTAAGGTTGCAGACACCTAAGTCTTGCAACCACCCCTACCTCTACCTTGGGTGAGACTTCATCTGCTTCACAGGTGTTGTCGAAAGGGCTGGTAGTTAGGGATTTGTTGGTGCGCTCTTGAGCATTGAACCCTAGGTCTACCCCTGTGACAACAAATGGTTCTGTTGCCAGGACCTGAAACTGTGATTGCTGGGAACTAGAGAAGAAAAAGATTTTTTCAAAGAAATCTCTGTGCGTAGATCTGTTGCCCTAGTGTGCAATGTTATACTTAACCTGTGAAGCTTTGTGCCAAGAAAGAAAGGTCATATTTGAAGAAAGGAATATTAGATATGAAGAAGAGAAGCAAGATCCAAATGCTTTGTGCTCTAATAAATGTAAAAGTGGAAATTTATGAAAGAAAGAGATCAGATCTGCAGAAAAGAGGTAATATCTGTAAGCTCTGTGCTCTAATAAATATAAGAAAGATCTAGATCTGAAATATTTGTGCTCTGTAGAAGTAAGATAAGTAGAAATTTTTGTTTCTAAAGTATGGATCTAGGTATTTTTGATAGATTTTGTCCTAGCTTAAAACCTTAATAGAAGAAAGAAAGTTTGATATAAATAGATCTGATAAGCATAATGATAGATATTTTATACCTATGAATAGAAAGAATGTTTGGACTAACAAATGGATGCAGGATCCTAGAAAGAATTTTCTGTAGACTATCTACCATGATCCTGACATGCAGTACATAAGAATTTGGGGATCATTTAAGAGAAAGAGATTATTAACCCTCTGTTACAGTTGTAGAAAACTGAGACATCTAGATAAGGAATGCCTTGGTAGAGGACTTAGTTGTCTTTGTTGCAAAGCTCTGGATCATGAAGTATTGGATTTCCCCAGAATGATTGCTAGGCTCAAAGGAATGAATCTGAACCCTAAGTCAAATCCAGAGATAACAAAACCTCAGAAATAAGCAGAGAAAGTATTAATTCAAATGAAAGAAACCTTGAATGAACATCGACATGTCAGATTATCAAAGATCTTTAAAGAAAAGGAATGCATTGAAGTAAGAATAGGGGACTTCGACATTGATTGTGTTCTAGATGAGGAAACAGAGATGAATATCATGACAGAGAGAATGTGGGAAGCTATAGGGAGGCCTGCCATGATTCCTTCACTAGGAAGAATAGGACTCTTCAAAGGAAAATTGGTAAACCTATGTGGAAGGCTCACTCAGATATCTACAAATGCTAATGGAACTTCAACTGAAGAATATTTTGAGATTATTACATTTACTGAGGGAATCCCCCCATTTACTATGTTACTTTTAAAACCTTGGATTGACAGACGGAAGGAAGAAGCAGAAGTTTTGGAACTGAAGAAACAAGAATTAAAATATTTTATGACTAAGAAGATTGCACAATTGATTGAAGAACAGAAGAACAGATCGAAGCTCCTTGACACTAGAGACCCCAATGTAGAAGCTGAAAGAATGTCACAAGGCTCGAAGAAGATTGAAGCACCTGTCCCAGAGAAAGAAAAATTATTACCCCAAAGAGAATCTCAACAGCGCGCACTGACTATGCTAAAAGAAGATAGGAATCAGAACAGAAAAAGATGGACTGAGTTGAATATTACTGGGAAGAAGGCTAGAAAGTTAAGTAAGAAGAGGGTGAAGATTGAAAAGTTACAGGAGATTCCAGATGGAACATTGCAGAATAGGAGCTTCGCCAGGATATCAGAATAGTGACCTATGGCACTTCGTCGTGGTGAAGCAATATAGTCGTTGGGCCGATATACCCATTCGACTTCCGCCCTGAAAAAACAGAAAAGCATTGATGGCTCATCACCAAACCATTAGACCACACCATAATAGATAGAAACAAAGTTAAGGAAGCCCCATGCCCATTGAAAAAAATCTGTTACAGAGTTACTTACTTAATCCATCGCGCCATGCACAGAAGACACTTTTGCTAATCATGAATTTGAAGCTACAGACTACCTGAATTGTGAACCGTGATTACTCCACCCTTACTCTCTACCTTACTACAGTATCTACGTTACTTTGAGAACCTGAGCTATTGATCTTGAGCGTATATGTCCGACAAATTTAGTGCAGCCGAAGAATGTGTAAGAGAGGTACTCGCTAGCCTCAGAGCCAAAAGAGTCATGTCGGAGCGGGGATTGTCTACAGGTTTACAGGCATCAATGACGAGAGGAGTGAAATCCTCCCCATTGACTACTCGAGCAAGAACATCCCAAGATAGTGAAAAAAGAAGAACCAAACATAAGGACGATATGGCCAGCGCGAATTTGGTTCCATCCATCCTACCTGCTTACATACCACCTCTGAGCGGTGCGATCAATAGAGGTATTGTGCCTAGAGAATTTGATTACACTCTCATCATGGCGTACCTAACGAAAGGAGTATGTGCAGTCCACATAGATCATGACAAGATCAAAACATTTAAGTTTAGTGACTTCAACCTGGGGGATGGTAAATTTTACAGCACACTGGCCCTGTACAAATACCTAACCAAAACCAAGGGCAAGAATTCGAATATCATCCCTCAGCAATGAACGATGAACCTTGCGCAGTCTACTCTTCTCAACGTTATGAAGATACCGCACTTCAGCAGACACCAAGAGGTGAATTCTTGTGTAAAGATGCTACTGGCAAGTTACCATGGAGGATACTTATGGTTGAACCGTCGCATAACAATTGATCCAGCTCTGATCAACCAGATCACAGGGCTTAGCATGCAGGGCTCTGATCCCCCCGATTGTTATCTTGGAAAGGCCACAGATCACGCTCTTGCTCAAAATATCAAAGAATCCTATGGTGATGTTGATAAAGGTGTGTGAAGCTACAAGGTAGCTTCTATTGAAAGTGGCATAGTGCGCCTCACCTATCAACTGATCGCAGGGAAGTTGGTACACAAGAATTGACCCACACAAGTATCTGGCTTTATAGTTGACCTCATGGGAAAGTGTGTGGAGGGACTACAAATGAACTGGGTGAAGTACCTGGTGAATCAACTAGAGATTGATTGTAGAGAAGCCCAGGATCAAGGGCATGAATTTCACTTTAGCTGGCTCTTGATACTTATGAATTTTGTTGCATGGGAGCTATCAGAAAGTGCAACCTTCCCCGACATTGACCCCTTTGAACCACTGGTTGTGAAGTTCAGTACCTTGTGGTACTCAAATGACATGAACAAGAAGTGGCAATCCAATGATGTATTTCATACCTACTACACCCAGTTGAAGCTTGCCATCCATTCCAAGCCTCGTATGACCCTGAATACTTTACACAGGTTTTGAACTTTGATAAAGTTCAATGCATACCGCCATTTTATATATCTGATAGCACGCATTGATGAGAACAAGGAATAGCTTCAATCTTATTACAATATGATAGAAGAAGACCTGGAGGAAATCACCAAGGAATGGTCTGTTGACCTCCTTATTTCCGTAGACCCCACAGAAGTATCCGACATCGACAGCCCAGATGCTGCACAGAATACACCTGGCCCCAGTAAGACAAAGAAAACAAAACAGACAAAGAAGGATGAGGATATCCAGGATGTAGACAACAGATCTATAAGAACCGCATCCTTTATACCAGAGCAAGGAGGTACTGGCGAAGACTTAGAGGAAGTTGAATAGCAGCCAGAAGATGAAGTAGAAATCATAAAGAAAAGGAAGGGTTTGCCTCTAGAATATTCCTCCCGAAAGAAATCAAAAGCACCCATGACTAAGTTGAAGACTATGCTCACTCCAGATGACTTCAGGTTTCTCCTCGCAACTATGAATGAAGCCATAGAAGAGATAACCGAGAAGCAAGAAGCTAAGCAAGAGACCATGTACAATAGAATCGAGATCAAACTCCAAAGAGTACAACAAGCTCTCCAATCTATTTGTGTCATCTCCTCTGCCCCCCTTCCATAAGAAACAACAGAAGAAGGAAATGAACCAGTTCAACTCTGCTAGATTGCTAACACGGTTGAAGTACACCTTCAGAAGGAACAAGAAGAAACAGCGCAGGCCACCCAGGCCTTAAAGCAAGCACAAGAGGAAATTATTGAGCAACGTCAAGTTGCGCAACAAGAGAAGGACACTCTCTAAGTGAAATTTGAAGAAGACAGAGCGAAGATTCAAAAAGAGGAAGAGAAGATGCTCACAAAGTAGATTGGGATTGAAGAAGAAGTAAACAAATCATTCTGCTATGTGACTGGCTTAGAACAGAAGGTAGAGGACCCCATAGAACGCCAAGTGATGATGCTTTTTGAAGTTATTCAGCAACTTCAACAAAGAGTCATGGACTTAGAGCTTTAGACCATACCTTAGACCCCACAACAAGTGTGCGACCAACGAGACATAACTGCCTGGAGCACTATAGAAAGGATTAAATCACTCTCTGAGGAATGCAAACAGTTAAATAGAAGAAGTGTGCAGATCTACGAGAACCTAGTCGAGAACCCAGAATTGCATAAATTGGAGTCGCAGCTCCAAGAGGCGAAGTATGAAGCCGAACGGATATAGGTGCAGCCAAAGGCCCTATCACCCATAGAGAGAATGAATAGGTTTCCAAAGCAATGCACAAACCAATAGCGGATTCACATGCTTCAGAGTAAATTAATGGAAGTCTCTCAACGATTTCAACCAGTGCAAGAAAAATCATGCCAACTGTTCACTGAAGTTTAAAGCCAAGGAATAGAACTTGAACAGGTTGTGAATACAACAGAATAGTGCCTAGAAGGGTCGGTGAATGAGGCACTCATCCAGGAGTTTTTCGAGTAAGAGGCAGCAGCAACGCAGCAGGTCGAAGCAGCTCGATCCAAGATCGAGGAATTCGAAGCAGAATTGGTCAGACCTGAGTGACTCGAGACGAGTCACAGATGAGTGTTGGGGGCCTATTGGCCCTTGACCAAGTTTTGAGGAACACTTGGTCATATTTGACCATTTTTTAGACTTCGAAAGCCTGTCAAATATGGAACGCCAAGCGAAGCAGAGATTACAGGATCTCGGTCCACTTTTGGGCCCCTTTTAGGGTTTTGGGTTAATCTAATCGGAAAGTGATGTCGGCCCGTGGGTTTACCCATGCTTAGGCCCACTTTTGTAATGTATAAATAGATACTTAGGCAATGTAAGAAGATTCGATGGCTTGGTTCTAGTAATTAGATCTGTGTGATCGGATACAGATTGTAGATGCTCTGTGCATGATTGTAAGAGGCTTGCAGAGCTAAGTGCAAGTTGTTGTAAGAGGTTGGAGACGGATTTGTGTTGAAGTGAAAGGAAGAAGGATCTGGCGATCTGGGCAGATCTTCTGTCCTGTGCAAAGTAAGGGTTTTGAATGGGTTTGTGCTGTAACCAATTGAAGACACTAATAAAGAAGAAGAGTTGGTGGACGTAGCCCTAGGGTAGGGGTGAACTACGTAAATCTGTGTGATGCTTTGTGCTTCATCTTAATTTGTTTATCTGTTAAGTGCTTCCATATATTTAGATAGATCTACTTATGCTTTTCACTTCTTATATGTGTATGAATGTTAGATATGATATGTGTGAAGATGCTTAGTGCCAATACACTAGATCTGATCTATTTTACTGTTGCTAAGTGCTGAAATATTTTAGATCTAAGTAAATGTTGTGATGCTCTGCATTATCTGCGAAGTATAATAAGGGTTGAATATTGATGAATGATTGATGCTAAGTGCGCTTTAAGTGTTATTATCACAGATCTGTATCCCATCTAAGGTTGTAGACACCTGAGTCTTGCAACCACCCCTGCCTCTACCTCGGGTGAGACTTCATCTGCTTCACAGGTGTTTCCAAAAGAGCTGGTAGTTATGGATTTGTTGGTGTGCTCTTGAGTGTTGAACCCTGGGTCTGCCTCTGTGCCAACAAATGGTTCCATTGTCGGGACCTGAAACTGTGATTGTTGGGAACTAGAGAAGAAGAAGCTTTGTACAAAGAAATCTCTGTGCGTAGATCTGTTTCCCTAGTGCATAGTGTTATACTTAACCTGTGAAGCTTTGTGCCAAGAAAGAAAGGTCAGATTTGAAGAAAGGAATATTAGATCTGAAGAAGAGAAGCAAGATCTGAATGCTTCGTGCTCTAAGAAAGGTAAAAGTGGAAATTTCTGAAAGAAAGAGATCATATCTGCAGAAAAGAGGTAAGATCTGTAAGCTCTGTGCTCTGATAAAGATAAGAAAGCTCTAGATCTGAAAGATTTGTTCTCTATAGAAGATAAGTAGAAATTTTTGTTTCTAAAGTATGGATCTAGGTATTTTTGATAGATTTGGTCTTAGCTTAAAACCTAGGGCATTAATAGAAGAAATAAAGTTTGATATGAATAGATATGATAAGCATAATGATAGATATTTTATACCTTTGAATAGAAAGAATGTTTGGACTAACAAATGGATGCAGGATCCTAGAAAGAATTTTTTGCAGACTAGGTACCATGATCCTGGCGCATAGTACAAAAGAAGTTGGGGATCATTTAAGAGAAAGAGAGGATTAACCATATGTTATAGTTGTATAAAACCGGCACATCTAGCTAAGGGATGCCCTAGTAGAGGACTTAGTTGTCTTTGTTGCAAAGCTCTGGATCATGAATTATTGGATTTCCCCAGAATGATTGTTAGGTTCAAAGGAATGAATCTAAAACCTAAGGCGGATCCATAGATAATAGAACCTCAGAAAGAATTAGAGAAAGTATTTGTTAGATCCCAAAATGAACCCATCCCTTTGGTCTCATTTTGTGGTGGATAGCATGGCTATTGTTAGTTTTCTCAAATTAGTTTTGAGTTTTTCTCTCTGCAAAAATTAGGTTTTGATTTTTGTCTTAGAAATAAGACAACCCATAAAGGTCTT
>SNQJ01S0039227.1:967-25385 GCA_010110895.2 Picea sitchensis
TCTTAGGAATCTGTCATGAAAAATGATACATTGCAAAAAACAAACAGTCATTGCTTGGAAAAAAAAAGACTTCATTGTTATAATGCAAGCGTTTTTAAAATGTATGAAAAGCAGCGTCCACTTCCCCATAAATGTTCCTTCAATTATGAAAGATGTTAAAGAGTTAACGAAACATCAAATTATTATATACTAGATGTATAAAAAAATAAAAAGATTCATCAGTAAATATGAAACTACGTTGGAGACTGAAAGCCCATTATTTTCAATACAAGGGCTCATACCATGAGAACATGTTTTAACTTTCAAAAAGTGTAAGTAGTAAACCCAACATGAACGTTAAGGTCGAGAAGCAACAATAAACTAATACATGAGACCAATTGGAGGTTGAACAAGAGCATTTTTTTGTTAAAAATCATGTGATAAATCAAGTGGAGATTGATAGCTCGAAGTTGACCCATCTCATACAACAAAGAAACGTAGGGTTGAAATGACAGAGTTTCTTGAAAACATAAAAAATATTGTGGAAAATTATTACGCTTAAATTAGGATATTGCTAAAAAATCATGTCAATACTATTTCCACAAAAATTAGTCTTACTGTTGTTGGAGGCAGAAGTCAATTAAATACCACCCACAATGTTACTGGGAAGTGGGAGCCTCTCATGTTCGTTGTGCTCATTACTCAAACACTGAATGACAATTGGCAAAACCTCAAAATCTTGGAGGGAAGACACATTTGCAACGCCTAACATTGTTATAAATGTAACACTCAATGGTTCAAGCACAAGAAAGGGAAAAATGAATCCACATCTTCTACATATTATTGATCACTAGTAAAATAGAAAAGCAATGAACATCTAATTTTTTTTAATTATTTTGTTATATCGATAATGCAATTTTTGAAAAACCATATTTGTCAAAAATGAAACTACATGATTTGGATAACCATTCATATCAAGTGAAAACAAATGCAAACACTTTTAATATTCAAACACTAACATGTGCGATAACTGCAAGACTACGACACAAAAACCTCTACGGGATAAGTTAAATAGAGCTATGTACACCAATTTATATTTCAGCAAAGCTATATCAAATATTCTCATGTCTTCTCAATATGTGTAGTATTTTTTTTCTCGTTTTTTAATTGTTAAATGCATGGATTGTAACAATATATGACTAATATTTGAAATTTCTACCAATATCTTTCAAATATTAGTCATAAATTGATATAGTTTATGCATTTAATATGTACAAAATGAGAAAATGGAAACTAAACATATTAAAAAGACAGAATACTATTTAATAGAGGTTTGTTAAAATATAAAGCGTTGTACATAGCTCTATCATTTTATCTATCTGAGGTTCTGTGTGTTGTAGTGTTGCAACTCTCAGACAAACTGGTACTCGAATATTACAAATTTTCTACGTTCGCTCCACTCGATAAGAATGGTTACCCGAATTTTGTAGATTTGTTTTTAACAAATATGGTTCTCTAAAATTTGCATTATTAATATGACAATAATTTTAAAAAAACTCAAATGTTCATTGTTTTTTCTTTCACCAATGATCAATGATATGCAGATGTTAATCTATTTTCTCATGTCTTTCACTTAAGTCAAAGAGCATTCCACCTGCAACAACGTCAGAGGTCGCAAATGTATCTTTATTTCAATACTTCGTTATTTTTGTCAATTGTTATGCAATGCTTGAAACCTGGGCACATCAAACATGGGAGAATTTCACCTCTCAATAAGATCGTTGATGCTATTTAATTGGCTTCTGCCTCCAACAGTAGCAGAACTACTCATTTTGAAAATAACAGTGATGTAATTTTCTAGCAATACCTTAGTCTAAACATAATGATTTTCTACAATATTTTTTACGTTTTCAAAGAACTCAGTCATCGCATCCATAGCTTCTTTTGTTGCATAAGAGAGGTCGACCTCATGGCTATCAATCTCCACTCAATTTATCATAGGATTTTCAGAAAAAAATTTGTTCTTGGTCAACCTCCAATTGGTTTCATACATCAGTTCATTGTTGTTCATCGGCTTTAATATCTACGTTGGGTTCATCCCATACACTTTTTGAAATTCAGAGCATTTTTTCATAGTGTGAGTCCTTGAATTGAAAACCAGAGGTTTTCATCTTTTTCAACGTAGTTTCATGTTTACTCATGAATCTTTTTATTTGTTTATATATATATCTAATTTATAATAAATTGATGCTTCATTAATCTTTTAACATTTTTCATAACTTGAAAAACATTTTTAAGGAAGTGGACATCATTTTTCAGACACTCTGTAAGCATATATATTATGGTGATGTTTTTTTTTTTCGAAACAATGGTTGTCTTCTTTTACACTGTATCATTGTCTCTGACAGACTCCTATGACTTTTTATTTGTCTTATGGCAAGGTCAGAAGCAATCATTTCTAGGTTTTTGACTCTCTTGTTAACCTCTATAAAACATTGTATTCTCTATGTTACGGGTTTGAAAAAACAGAATCCAGTCAATTATTCTATGGTGGGTCTAATTGTTGTGATTCAAAGAAAGATTGGTGGAGTGCGAACAATGGATGAAACAATAGCACAAAAACAAACAACTAATTTGTGGTGGGCCTGATCATCATATTTGGAGATGATAAAATCTTCATCTCCAAGTATTTATCAAATCATCCCAAATAATAATCAATTTACATTTACACATAAAATGTCTAAGATTGCATCATTTGTTTCTTATGCATCTATTTTTCATCTCTGATGGATACATTTTCACCACAATACCACCAATCCTCTTCTAAATTGCAACAATCAAACTCATCAAAAACTAACTAACTCACCTTTGTCTTTTCAAACCTGTAACACGGAGAAGATAATGTTCAGAGAGGCTGACAAGAAATCTCAAACACGAGAAATGATTGCTTCTGACTCTGTCAACAAAACAAAAAAAAATAAGAAATCGTAGGAATATATCATGAAGAATGATACAATGAAAAATAAAACAGTCGTTGCTTGGAAGAAAGAAGACTACGTCATCATAATGCAAACACTTTTGAAGTGTATGAAAAGTGTTGTCTACTTAACCATAAATGTTTCTCCAATTATAAAAAATGTTAAAAGTCTAATGAAGCATCAAATCACTATCAACCAGATGTATAAATAAATAAATAAAATCAATAGTAAATATGAAACTACATTGAAGACTATGAAAGCCCGTGATTTTCAATACAAGGACTCATACCATGAGAAAATAATTCAACTTTAAAAAAATACTTGGAGTTAACCCAACGCGAACGTTAAGATCGAGGAGCAACAACCAACTAATACGGAAGACCAATTGAAGGTTGAGAAAGAACAATTTTTTGTTGAAAATCATGTGATATATTGAATGGAGATTGATAGTCTCGAATTTGACCCCTCTAATGCAACAAAGAAAATTAGGACTACAAATACTAAATTTTCTGAAAATGTAAAAAATATTGTGGAAAATTATTACGCTCAGACTAGGATATTGCTAGAAAATCACGTCAATATTATTTCCAGAAGAATCAGTGATACTGTTGTTGGAGGCAGAAGTCAATAAAATATCACCCGCAATCTTACTGGAAAGTGGGAGTCTCTCATGTTCGATGTGTTCGTTACTCAAACACTGAATGAAAATATGAAAAAACAACAAAATCTTAAAAGAGAGACACATTCGCAACGTCTGACAATGTTGCAGGTGAAACATTCAATGACTCAAGCGCAAGACAGAGAAAAATGAATTCATATCTTCTACATATCATTTATAACTATTAAAAGAGAAAAACAATGATTATCTGATTTTTTTTTAATTATTTTGTTATATTGATAATGCAATTTTTTTAGAACCATGTTTGTCAAAAAAAAAAACTATAAAATTTGAATAATCATTCATATCAAATGAAAGCAAATGCAAACAACTTTAATATTCAACAACCAACCTGTGCGAAAATTGCAAGATTACAACACAAAAAATCTTTGAGCAATAAGAGAAAAATGTTATGTACAACAGTTTATATTTCAACAAAACTCTATCAAATATTTGCATGTGTTTTAATATGTTTACTATTTTTTTCTCGTTTTCTACTTTTTAAATGCGTTGACTGTATCAATATATGACTAATATTTGAAATGTCTCCCAATACCTTTCAAATATTAGTCATAAATTGATATAGTTCATGCATTTAATATGTATAAAATGAGAAAAGAGATACTAAACATATTGAGAAGACAGACTAATATTCAATAGAGTTTTGTTGAAATATAAAGTGTTGTACATAGCTCTATCATCTTATCTCTCTGATGTTCTTTATGTTATAGTGTTGCAGTTCTCACACAAACTGGTCTTCGAATATCAAAAATTGTCTACATTCACTCCACTCGGTAAAAATGGTTACCATAATTTTGTAGATTTGTTTTTTAACAAATATGGTTCTCCAAAATTTGCATTACTAATATAACAATGATCTTAAAAAAATCAAATGTACATTGTTTTTTCTCTCAACAATGTTCAATAATATGCAGAAGATGTGACTCAATTTTCCTCAGTCTTGCACTTAAGTCATTGAGCATTCCACTTGCAACAATGTCAAACGTCGCGAATGTCTCTATTTCAATATTTTGTTATTTTTGTCAATTGTCATGCAACGCTTGAAACCTGAGCACATTAAACATAAGAGGTTTTCACCTTTCAATAAGATCATTGGTGGTATTTAATTAACTTCTGCCTCCAACAGTGGCAGCACTACTCCTTGTGCAAATAACATTGATGTGATTTTCTAGCAATACCTTAATCTAGACATAATGATTTTCTACAAAAAAAAATTATGCTTTCAAAAACTCGATCATCGTAGTCCTAGCTTCCTCTTTTGCATAAGAGAGATTGACCTCATGGCTATGAATTTTCACTCAATTTATCATAAGATTTTCAGCAAAAAACTAGTATTTCTCAACCTCCAATTAATTTCTTACATCAGTTGGTTGTTGTTCATCGGCTTCAATGTCGACGTTGGGTTCATCCCGTGCACTTTTTAAAATTCGAAATATTTTCTCATAATGAGTCATTGTATTGAAAACCCAGAGGTTTTCATCTTTTCCAACGTAATTTCATATTTACTAATGAATATTTTTATTTTTTTATAGATCTGGTCTATAATGAATTAATGTTCCATTAACCCTTTAACATTTTTTATAACTTGATGAACATTTCTAGAGAAGTGGACATCATTTTTCAAACACTCTAGAATCGTTTGCATTATGGTGATGTCGTTTCTTTCTTTCAAACAAGCGTTGTTTTCTTTTGCACTGTATTATTCTCCGTAACAGACTCATACAAGTTTTTATTTGTCTTATTTCTATTGTCAAGATTAAAAGCAGTTATTTCTAGGTTTTTGGCTCTCTTGTTAATCTCTATAAACATTTTATTCTGTATTTTACGGGTTTGAAAAGACAAAGTCGAGTTAGTTATTCTATGGTGGGTCTGATTGTTGTGATTCAAAGAAGGATTCGTGACGTGGGAACAACAAGAAATGAAACAATAGCGCAAAAACAAGCAACTAGTTTGTGGTGAGTGTACAGTTCATAGTAGCATTGGTGGTGTTGGAACAAGGAGGTATGCATCAGAGAGGAAGAAGAGATGCATCAAAGATAAATGACGCAATCTTAGGCATTTTACATGTAAAAGTAAATCGATTATTATCTAGAATGATCTAATAAATATTTGGAGATGAAGATTTTATCATCTTTCTCCTTGGTCAATCCATTTTTTTCTTCATCGTGCTTAGTGTGATATCAAGCCATGTCAATCCATGGAGTTGCAAATCGTGTGCTCCTACATTCTCTTCTAGCAGATTAATCCATGGAGTTGCAAAGCTTGGGATCTTATATTCTCTTCTGCCATCATTATGCATCTTTTTAGTAGAACCTGTTTTAAAATAAGATCAAAAGAAACTGTATCAAGGTTGAATTTAAAATTGAAATAGAGAAACAATTTAAATTTTAAAATTTAAATCCTCCAACTTTAATCAAATTTAATCATCCACATCCACATCTGTAGAAGTCAACGTACCATACATACCTTAGACACGATAATGGAGTGGATTAATGACGTCTGGTTGAAGAAGACTGCGAGAAAATGGAGTGGAGTTGTCTGAGGATGTAGCAACCAAAATAAGTGATTTAACAGTGGTTGAAAAAGGGTCAAATCGTAGTGGAAGCTGCAACAATCCGTAGATGTGAGACCTAAGTACACGAGGAACGACGCACTGGAAAACATAGGCGCATCTACCAAAATCTATGAGCCATGACTTTGCCATGTCCTTGCATCCACTGGCCATGGAGTACTTCAACTAACATATAAACTATGCACTAATCCAATCATTGGCTTAGTGCATGGTGGATAGAGTTTTCCCCTTTGTATGACCAGGGAAGGAGGAAAGAAGGTGAAGGAAGCATCACATGACACATTAAAAGTTGATGGAGGGTTTTTCAGAGGGGGATGTAAATGGTGTAGTCTATCTGTTATACGTTTTCGCCCTTCGTGTTCTCCCCGCCAGCATCATCGACACCATTATCTCGTTTTCCGACGGTGCCTACCTTCCCAACTCTCGAATCATTTTCCACCAACTCGTCTAGGAAACTGTTGCTTTCCTTCCTTCCCTCCTTTGTACGTCACCCATCGACTTGGTCAGGGCTCTCGTGCACCCATTCCATCAACATCATAATATATACATCCATGCACCCATGTCGATGTATTTGAATTTTTAAATAAGCGACATATTTAAATTTGAGCCCTACATTGAACCGCTCAAATTTAACATCAGTGATCTTTTCTACCAATGAATTTACACGAGGTATCTTCGACTGGAAAAGCTTCATTGACAACTCGACTCTCTCAAGTTTGGACAACAATCGATTGAGGAGGAATAAAATCTGGTCGGGCTAATCTACGTGGGTTGTTCTTCTTAGGTTGTTGTGCAAACCATACAAATTATCTTGCACAAGGGCATTTCTCCCTGAAGACCTCTATGATAGCGTAAATTATTTCTTTAGTGTCCATGTCTACATTTCGATTCTCATTGTGGGAATTTGTGTTTGAGAGTTTTTGGTCGAGGATAGTGCTAACTCTAAGGCACAAAATGTTCGAGTAGCTTTGTTTTTCAAATAATCATATGCAGTTCTTGGCAACAACAACCACATTTCGACGCTAATCAAGAGCAATTTCCCTCCCTATGGCTAAAATTTCGTGGGACACAATCCCATTGGCTGATTTTACTTGGGAAAAATTATTACAAATTGTTTGGGTAAGCATGTTGTTCATTCATCTGCAACTAATTATTGTATTGATATTTAAATAATAAGTTGGTTTTCATATATAGTTGCAGGGTTTTTCATCAAAGAATTGTTGCTAGCATATCTTGATCTGAACCCCCAAAAATAAGATTTGTTCATAGGAGTTAGTTTTGCCTCATCCTGGTCCGGATTAGATAATCTAGTAATACCCTTCATAATCAAATTAAATGAAAATACAGATTATGCAACCGCATACAATCTCATACTTAGGCATTCGGTCTTTATAAGAAAGATCACTAAGAACGCAAGCATAATCTTCTACAAGAGTTACTCATGCTTCTCTTTATTAATGCCCTTACGAAATTTCTTTGTTATGTTTGGAGAGTAATCACGTGAAAACCTCCCAAACCTCTATATAAATATGGGTTTTCGTTTGGGCACCAATACCATGACTTCGATGTCAAGTGATTTTTTTGTCAAGAGTAATTTTAGCTACCATTTATTTTTTGTTTACTTCTATCTTGAGAAGAGTACTATGACTTGAATGACTTCGTGATTTTACTCTTAAATTGACTTTCAAACTCAAACTAAGAGTTTCAAATGATGCCTAGCATTGGAAAGGTGTAGATCACATTAATGTTGCTCTATACAAAGGCATAAAGCATTGAATGTGGCATAAAAGTGCTTAACATGTACAATGCTTAAAGGGGCTTTGCCAGATTATATTTGAATCCAATATTTATAAAACAATTGAAAAAATATATCTATATATTATTCATTAAAATGAATTAGTTGGTCTCCTTATACTATAATCAACTTTAATCAATGTATAAATATATATACAATTGATATAATGATGTAAATTTGAACACTAGATTTTAGTGTAATCATTCTCTGGAAGGGAGTGCATGTAGATTGGACCATTGGGTAAGGGAGAACCAGGCATCAATTCAATGAAATGCTTGACTTGGCAATGTAGAGGCACCCTCGTAGGTGAAGCAAAAACATCTTTGTGCTCCTCTACATTCTTAGTGACCTGCTTCTATTGTATAGAAAGGTCTTGGATTGAGGTTGTGGTGGTCGCAGTAACCTTTTGTTCACCTTCTGACCAGATCGTGACGAGGGAAAACTTTGTGGTACGAGAGATTATTTTGCGACATTGTTTTGTTGAGTTCAATGAAATGGAAGTAGTCAGAACTACCTCTTGTATCCTATAGAGATGATCCCCTAGAGTAACAATGACACTACAGGGTCGAGACTCATAAACAACATGATGTTTCCACATATGGTTGTCCTAAAAGAACATCACAGACTTCAAGCGGGGAACATCACATAATACCTTATCTTTGAAGGGATTGATGTCATAGGGCAGTTGACATTGTTGGTTGACGTGGATGTCTTCTCTCCAACTCAACCATCTGATGGTGTACGGTTGGGGGTGTGGCATTGTCGACAACTTCAATCTCTTGACGGCCTCCGTTGAGATCAAGTTCTTCTGGCTCTCACTGTCAACAATGAAATGTAGTGAGGTCCCCTTCACCCGCATCTGACTCAAGCTCCTCTGACTCGTTTGGTTGGATCTTTGCAGTTGCGATGGTAGCACTAGGTTCTGCATCGTTGATTCACTTTTCTTGTTCCAAATCAAAGTCTAAGTCAAGGTATGACTCCTTTTATTTAAGCTCAACCAACAATGACTATTTTGAGTGGCAATCATCAGTTTTGTGCCAAGGGATTTTGTGGAACTGACACCACTTTCCAGTGTCCTCCTTTGCCTTCTTGTTACCCTTCTTTTCTTGCGACTTGGATTGGTTGTATTGAGGTTGGATTTCTTTTATTTTTCCCTTGTTTTGTGAGTTAGGGCATCCTTTACAATACTTTTTGTTGCTGCGAATTTGCAAATCTGAACTCCCGCGTATTCTGCTACTTAACTTTTTCCTCGATTTTGATAGCATATCGATAAGCATCTCCCAGTGAGGAGATTTCCAAGAAATCCATCTCTGTTTGGATGTACTTGTGTAGGCCACTACGGTACTTCAGAACCAGTTGTCTCCCAGAATCTTGAATACCCAACTTTGAGCACGGGTATGGAAGATGTTGGTCTTGCACTGTTTGATCTCTTTTCTGATGCAGAGTTCTCCATCTCTTATACTGGTCATCATAGCTTCTAACAAGGTAGAACTCCTCCTTGATGGCAGCCATAAAGATTGCTCAAGTGGGTTCTCTCTCGAATGGCGTAAATTCATCTATGGTATGCCCCTCCCAGTAACCTTCCCACCAAGCTTTGACATGGGGGAAGGGCTTTAAGGAACATGAAGGTGATCTTTTCACCATTGAAATTTTTTTGGGCAGAGTAATAACCTTCTAGTAGATTCAACCATTCCCCTAGAGCATTTGCATCTATCTGGCCTTCGAATAAAGGGATATCAAAATTAACTTGTACCTTGAAGGGCGTCACACCTCCAAAATGGTTGTTTGTCGAAGATGCCTCAGCCGCCATCAGTGGTCATCAAAGGATTTGAGTGAAGTTTTCCATCATCTCATTCCTCTGTCACACGAGGGCTTCCTCAAAAAATGTCTTGAAAGGATCTCTGACTCTGTCATCTCTCTTTTCTTTCGCCATGGGAGGTCGCTTGAGCTGACAAGATCGATCGTCACCAAGCAAAACTAGCTCGAAACCCAACTCTTTAAAACCTAACCACGTCCAAGACATGCACCGAGAAATAACAAGGAGCAGATTGTTCTGATACCACTAATCTAGATTACATTGCTAACGAAATGAGATATAAACCAAACTTTAGTTGAGGATACAAAAACATAGTGAAATTCAACTTTTATTAATGAATAAAATAACAAAATATTGTAGAACACAAATTGGTTAAATTGGTGGTGGCTTATCTTTGAAGAGAAAGAGATGTTGGCTACGCTCAATCGCAACAAGTATTACATCACACTCAATTTCNAGTGAAATTCAACTTTTATTAATGAATAAAATAACAAAATATTGTAGAACACAAATTGGTTAAATTGGTGGTGGCTTATCTTTGAAGAGAAAGAGATGTTGGCTACGCTCAATCGCAACAAGTATTACATCACACTCAATTTCCTACTACTCTAGCTCAAGCACACTTAACTATTGAGTTTTGATGGAATCCAATGCATTAACGTTGTAGGCATGTACATAAGACCACTAGGCAATCATTACATGATAGTTGTAATTAACAAATAGAGATGGCATTACATTACATTCCCCCTTAATGACAATATCAAAAGGGTGAATATCATGGTTTATTAAAACCACAGGCTCAAAAACTTTGATTCAGTGGAAAAGTTGAATGGCCACCAAGATCCACCTAGATGGGCCTTAGATGGCACATAGAGTATTCATAATAAAAATCTTACAAATGATCCTTTGAGGTTGTATGTGATCGAAGTGAATCATGTGTAGTAGCCATTGAATGAAGAAAACAAGGAACCTCAAATAGATGATATTCAAGAAATATTCACCAAGATTATTGATGTCACATGAGTTGTTATTGGTGCTACTAGTGTCTTAGAGGATATGTATCTAAGCAAAGGTTCATGTTCAATTATATGAATTGAACAATGTTTTTTTTAAACAGGCTTAGGGATAAAGGGACACGGTCAACCATAGCATTTGGATTTTGAATTTTAAATTTTCATGTTAAATTTGAGCGATTGATTGTAGGGCTCAAATTTAAATTTGCCACTTAATTCAAATACATCGGCATGGGTGCATGGATCTATATACTATAATGTTGATGGCATGGGTGCACGAGAGCCCTGGCCAAGTCGATGGGTGACGTACAAGAGAGGAGCGGAAGGTAGCTCGCAGTTCCCTGGATGAGTTGGCAGAGAATGTAAACGACTCAGGAGTCGAGAGGGCAGGGCAAGGCAAGGCAAGGCAGACGTCGTCGGAACACGACGCACGAACGTCAAGAATGCCTGTGGTGCGAACACCTAGGGTGAAAAAGGATAACAGATAGATTACGCCCACCTAAATAGTCTCGAGACTGTTTAGATTATCTAGTCAAACAGGCTAGTAAAATTCGACAAAAAAGAGAAATTATTTTAACGTCTACGAGGCTAACAATATCCTATGGGACAAGACCACTCACTACAAACTATGTATGAGTATGTATATGTTTTATCTCGAATAGCTTGAAAATAGTTATTTGTAAAAAATCTAAAGGGATATAGTGTTAAGTTGTTTTAATGTTGAGCAATATAATTTTTTATTGCTTGAATTCTAAAAGTTAAATTATACAAGACATCTTAAATTTTACCCAATTTTCTGTGTAAAATTTTGGAAAAAGAAAACAAATTTAAATCATTTTTATCATACGCCCAATTTTTATATCTTTTGTTTCTCGAAAGTTGAGACAGAGATCTCCCATTACTCTAGTATTGGACGGAGAAAAAACATGACACTGCTTCCCACGAGAAAGTTATGAATACTGAGCACGCCATTAATTCAAATACCTTGTTAGGACGAAAGAAGGCAAAGCAAAAGATCTGGCCAGTGGTTGGGACAACTTAGGCCTGAACACGAAGTAGGCTAACTCGAGAGCAATCTTCCCTCCCGAGTGTCCTTACTCCGACAGGTCTAACATGTAGCTTTCCGGCAAGACCTCCCATCAAGCGTAGTTTTCGTTTCTGTTTCCTCCACCCTCTGTTTCCTCCACCCTCTGTTTCCTTCCGAGTCCGCCATTACTTCGTGTCACCTCTACCATAATGATGTCGCAAGGGACGTCTGTGTTCACCTCCGCCAAGCATTTATTGTGTGTCGCCTCTGCCTGGGCAATGGCAGAAAGGAGTACACCCATGGGAAACGTGTGGTACAACGACAATTGAATTTGAAATAACTATCCTCTCACGTCCATATTTTTTATTTTTTTTAAATTGCAAACACATGCTCTGTGTTGTCTTCGCCTATTCATATTCATATTTATTTTGCGAAGAAAACACAGAGCATGTGGTTGCAATTTTAAAAAATTCAAAAATGTGGACGCGGAAGGATAGTTATTTCAAATTCAATTGTCATTGTACCACACGTTTCCCATGGGCATACTCCCTTCTGCCATCGCCCAGGCAGAGGTGACACGCAGTAAATGCTTAGCGGAGATGACACGAACATCCTTTACGGCATCGTTACGGTAGAGGTGACATGGAATAATGGTAGACTCGAAAGGAAACAGAGGGCAGAGGAAACAGAAATGGAAACGACGCCTGATGGGAGGTCTTTTTCCCGAACAGGTACTTGTCGAACCTGTCGGAGCAAGGACACTCAAGAGGGAAAATTTCTCTCGGGTTAGCCTACTCCCTTGAATACTGGACAGGAGAGCTCCCCGAGGTGGCAGCCAATATTCATCCTGCTAGGCAACATTCTTTAAGCAATATTGAATGTTGCCTGCTAAGCAGCATTGAATGTTGCGTCAGGTGGATTATAAGTCGTAGGATCTGAAAGCAAGCCAGGTCCGACAATCCATGATCCACTACCTACTACCGTACCGCAACATTCAATGCTAGTTAGTTCATTAGATATTGCTTGGCCCCGAGGTTACCTACGTTTTCATTGGACTGTCATACGAGTAGGTACATGCTAGAGATTTCATTTGTCTGAACTCGATATTTCGTTTGTGCGAAGAGAGAGATCTATAGGTCGATAACCCGACCACAATTAACTAGTAACTCCACCTATCCACTTAATAATGTTAGAAGAATTGAAGGGAGAGAGACAAGTTCAATCATTCAACAGGTTTTATAATAAAACCTGTGGCTAATCAAACGCTTGACCATGTTTAATTAGTCCAAGTTGCAAGTCCTTTAGGTTGTGTGGGCCTGAGAGTCGGGATCATACGAGGAAATTGTGAACCAGGTATCGCTCAAGAGTCGTGCAAAGGTATACTAATAAATTTATTTGCAACACACTGTAATAAAAGTTTACACGCACATCTTCATTCATTCTCTTTATTTCTTCTCATAGTTTCATTATTATTTTCTCAAAGAAGAAACTATGCAGTAAAATGTAAAAGATGTACATGTTCAGCATCGCACGCGGAGCAATGCAAAATAAATAAGTAGGTGTTCAATCGCCACCATGTTGGATCATCAATCCAGCAGATCTCATTTCGAACCTATCTGCTTTTAAAATTTAACATCAGGGATTCGAAAATTAAAGTTTTAGTTCAATGGACAAATTAGGAAGTGAAAAAAAAATATGATTAAAGAAATTCCAATACTCACCGCCAGATCTATCTCCATCGTGTTTGCTTACTAAACGCCACTCCACGCTCACCTATGGTTGTAGGCCTATCACTATAGGCATTCATATATTTTCGTTGGTCACGCTCGACTGCTAGGGTTTCTTCCTCCTTCAAGGTTCACAAACACATACATAACACATTCATCACATAATAACGAAATCACAAACATAATAGACAGAACCAGACACATAACAACAATAGCCAATACACAGCGCTCCACTTTACAACAACGCTACTACCTTAGAGAGATACAGATACAAGAAGCAAGTAGACAGCGCATAAAAAAGCAGAGGTGCAAAGTCGCCTCTCAAATATAACTAATGTGAAATGTTATGTATCAGATCCAACTTTTTTTCCACCATTTCAGCGATTACGCTTTCTTTTTCCCACGATCTATATAATTATCCAACAACAGAGTTCAACTCAAGCACAACCATTCAATAAATCCAACGACGGCCAATAGAGGGGAAATAGATGTGAGTAAAGTTCTAATTAGCCTTGGGATTGAAAATGATTTTCAAGATCCAACCTTCAAGAATAAATGAAAAACGGATCATTAAAACGAATTTATTCGTTCCCTTCCATTCCATATCAATAAATCATTTAACACGATAAAATTGATACATCCACATCATGCAACCATTTCATTGCTCCCCTCTACTCAATTTCAATAGTATTCAATTAAATAGACGGAGTAAAATTCTAGTTGATTAAGTATGTGCTTTTTACTTAGAAAATGAATAATGAATTGTGGAAACGTATGGTTAGAAGAAATAATTTGGTTAAAGGTAAATATCACCACTGTCTATACGGTATCAAATGAACATATTATTTATAAATTGTTATCTTATTTATTTAATTACCACACTTTCATAAAATCCTTGACACAATAATTTTGAGACATTAAGTCATTTTATCATTTCTAATAAAATTTATTTTCATAATAATTTCAAACATATTTCCAAGAGGCAACTTGCATCCTGATAGGTGGTGTGATGTTTTGGGGTTTATTGTTTTATGTTGATTATATAAATAGGTAGTGTATTGTTTCATGTGGACCATTATATATATATATATATATATATAGTTTAAGTAAGTTTAATGGTTAAGAATATGTGTTTCTTTTTAAGAGGTTATAAGTTAAGAGGGGTAGGGTAGGGTAGGGTATGTACATCTTCCTACAATTTAACAATCAAATAGTTAAGTGGAGGGAATCCCTTGTCCCATAAACAAAAGGGTCTCATACACCAATTTGATGTATTAGATTATTATTATTATTATTACTAAAAAACTTTAAATATTTATAAAAAAAATTAAATATCAAAGTAATTAATTTTTCATGATCTTAAAATCAGATTATTATTATTATATAAAAACTTTATATTATTATAAATTTATTTTTTAAATATTAAAGTGATTTTTTTTTATTATCATGTAATAATTTTCATAAAACTAATTCAAAAATAATATTTAAATATATTGTAAAAATAAATTTAAAATTTTCTAAATTCAAAATAATAAATAATTTACACAAAATTCCATTTTATATCTTTTTATTAAAACTTAAGGCATCTCTATATATTTTATGTTCAACATCAAAATAGAAATACCACAAATAAATATCACATCAATATATATATAAACATATTTATAAATGAGTGGAAGTTTTCCACCATTAACCTTAGCCAATAGATAATGCAATGCTTTTACATCTCACTTGAAAGATCACATAACAACATATCCCTAAAGTGTTATCAATACATTTAAGTAGTTAAATAGGAAATTTGAGGGAAATGTGTTTTCAAACTCAAACCATTCCATTTCACTTTATTGAAAGAAAATACCAAAAACATACACATAAATATAGAATGTATATAATTAAAATTAATTGATCATTCATTTAATTTTAAATCATTTAATTTTAAATAATTTAAGTATTATGGGTGGTAGGTGGAGGATATTATGTGATTTACGAAGAAATGTTTTTGTTTGAATTGTGTTTGGGGATTAGGGAATGCTATCAACAATGTTGCCAAGGCATACGCATTATGGCAAGGAGTCGAAATTGCAAAAATTAGAGGTCTTCGAAAGTTGATCATAATTGGTGACTCTATGATCATGATCAAGGATCTTATCAATCACAAAGGCTCTTATCAATCACAAAGACACCAGAATTAATGTCATTCCAGGGGCAAACGCTCGGGCTTGTAGTCTCCGTAAGGAGTTCGATGAATATGAGTCATTCCACATCAAACGTCAACTGAATAACCACATTGATCGATGGGCTAAGCAAGGTTCGTCGCTTTGAGAGGGTGTTATTATTATAAATGGAGAGCAAGCTTATGAGAACATCCCTCAACTCAATGGGAATATTAATTACGAATTTCAAACTGTGGTTGGTGTGTAAGATTGTTCACGTGGATAATTTTCCTTTTCACAGAGTCTGAGTGGCTCGCATGGTTTACATTTATGGTCAATTGTGTGGGATGGGATTTACTAGTGCTTCATCGATCATGGCATGCATTGTTGGAGGTTCCTCTGATTTCTAGAGTGGCGTTTTGGAAGTGGAGAAGTGCAAGGTGGAGGAAGGTTGGATTGAAAGGCGTTCAAAGTTGGTGGTCTCTCCTCTACCATCCAAGTCTTGTCTGGTAAATAGTTCTATTACTTATATGTTTTGTTTTATCCGAGATTGCGAAGTTTATAAATTGGATTTTGAAAATGTAGCTTATTTCTGGATTGTTGGGTTAACTATTAGTAGCCCTGATAATTACCATGGTATTATTTTTCTAGAAGCTTTCCTTTGTTTCCTCGTCCGAGAAGGTGAAAATTTGGAGGGTGACTTTCCTTCTATTTTGACTCTCTTCGGGTCTGGTTATCTTGTAGAGTTTATAGATACAGGGCTTATATCTACTGATATTCCTCTCTGGATTCTGGATATCTTTCTGTTGTGTTTTTTTATAAATGTTTCTTGAAGGGGTATTAAGGGTTTGCGGTTTGGTTTGTTGGAGGCTCTTGTTCTCTGCTCTGTTGTTCAATCTCTCTCTTCTCAGATTATTAGTGAGGTTGCTCCTAAATCTACTGATTTTGGAAATCATGGCTGTGTTTACCTTGTGTGTTTTCACAAAGCAAGAAGGTTCGTTTGGAATGTTGTTTATTTTTCTGACATAAACTACCAAAGTGAAGTGAATATAACTCTCAAAAACAGGTCTGAAGGAAGGTTGTGGCTAGATGGGGTCAGTTTTCCTATTGTTCCCTTTATATCCAAGACAGATTGCACTTACCGGAAGAGATTGGTTCAAATATACTCATAGTTGTGGGAAGCGTCTTCGTCAAAGCATGGATATCTTCGGACGCGACCTCAAGCATATTCTATGTCGTCGTGAAGAGATTTCAGAGGCAAAATTTTATGCTCTTCGCAAAATATCAGACAAAGTGGGGAACCTAGAGCAGTCCTTAGGTTTGGAAACAGAGTGCCAATTTTTAAGAACTTTGATAATTTAGCCTATTGAATCTATTTCTATCAACCCTGTGTATGTGGCCTCTCGTCGTGGGAATTAATAAAACGACGAAAGGGGTTTAGAATCGACTCCCATGTATACCGAAGAAGATTCTCCACAACTCAGTGGAGTGTTGGGTGTGCAATACCATGTATCATCTATCAACTAATGTATTTCAAAACCATCTTTTTGTTAAGACAGTTTGTGAAGAAATGTTTTAATTAGATAATATGGTTTCTTGTTAAGATAGTATATATGTTTTTCATGGCATTAGGAGACATTGACATTATGGCAATAAGACACATTTTTGTAAATAATTTCCAAGTTTTGTTGTTTCTTCAGCAAGGTGTTTTATATAATATATAAAGCTTCAGTTTCCTTTTAAAAAACTTTACTAGGTGTAGGGGAGATAATTTGTGCTCTCGAAGGGAATACTATTGTCCACTATGCTTGGGGGTTAGGAAAAACTTCAAACAACACAGCTAAAGCATATGCATTGTGGCAAGGTGTTAGATTAGAAAAGCTTAAAGGTCTTCAAAAGCTTATTATTTTGGGTGAGTTCATAATTGTGATTAGGGCCCTTGTCAATCAAGCTAACATTGGAATGAAGGCCATTTCTGGCACAATCTCTCGGGCTCTCAGCCTTATAAAGGATTTTGAAGATTGCAAGTTTTTCCATGTCAAGCGTGAGTTTAACATCCAAGTTGATCATTGGCATAAACATAAATCATTGTTAGGAGAGGGTGTAATCGATGCCAATGGTGAAAGAGGGTTTATCCACATTCCATAGTTTGATGGGGTTCATTAATTCAAGGTTTGGAGGGAAGCTAGCATGTTGGGTCGATCATGTGGCCAATTGTCCTATACACATTTTCCAACAACAATAATGGCCTACATTTATGTTACCATGTGTGAGTTGGGGTTATAGAGTTTCGAACGTGTTCATGGAACTCATTGTTGGAAGTTCCTCCAGACGGTGCGGTGTTTCGAAGGTGAAAAGGTGTATGTCAATGGGAGATCGATTCGAAAGGCGCTTGATGTTGAAAGACAATCTTCTATCGACCAAGTTACGTTTGGTGAAAAGGCTTTTCTCTTACATTTGTTCTCCATCTATGAACTTCAGGCTATTGTTTTGGCTGTTGAAAATGTAGGGTTTCTTTTGTTAGACGAGTCAAGTGCCAATGTAATTAAATTTAATCTTGGTTAGAGTTTTTTAGGTGAAATCCATCTTCCTTTTTCCTAGGAATGAAAGGTAGTTGAATGTGGTTTCACTCTAGTGTGATTTTATTGAGGATTGGGTGTCTTGTTCAGTTTACTAATTCAAGGTTATATTCTAGTGAGCTATTATTTCAAACTTTTTCTCTCTCCTTTGAGCTTGTTTCTTACTACTCTTTTGCGTGGTTATAATGGTATGAGCACTTGATTGTCAGATATTCATGTTCCTTGTTCTATCAATCCTCCACGATTTGCTTCAAGTATTGGAAGGACATGAAATCTTCTATTATTCTTTCAGTCTCTTGGTGAGGGTGTTAAGGAAACCTTTGGCTCTACTTGTTATGGGTACTCTCATACAACAAGAAGGTTCCCCTGGAAGGAATACCGTTTTGTTTATTTCTATGATCTTAAACCTCCTAACACAGAGGACGTAATTCTTAGGAACGACTATGGAATATCTGTGGTCCGTTGTTTTCAATAATCTATTTGCCTTCATTTCAAACAAATCTATTTGATCCAAGAGAAGGATGGTATATTGACAATTGTGGACGATGGTTTATTCAAAGCATGGATCTTTCCTGGAGGGAGCTCAAGGAAATTAGTCGTCACAGTGAAGAGATACATGAAGCAAATCGCTTTGCCCTTCACCGATTACCCGATAAAGTTGGGAATATGGAGTAGTCCTTCACTCTACACATTGAAAGCCTAGAAACAAAGTGTCGGTTTTTAAAAACGTTGATTATGCCTCAGCCCATTCAGTCCCTTTCCATCAATTAGGTGTTTGTTGCTTCTCAACATAGGAATTCAAAGGATGATAAAGGGGAAGTAGAAGCTACTCCTATGTACATTGAAGAAGATTATTAACAACAAAGTGGACTGCAAGGGGTGCAAGATCATGGATCAACAATTAACTAATGTACTTCAAAACTATGTTTTTGTTAGGGCAGTTTGTCAAGAAATATTTTAATCGGATAGTATGGTTGTTTACAAAGTCAATTATATTTTTCAGTGTTTTAGGAGTCAAAAGTTTTGGCTATAAGCTGCAATTTTATTAAAAAACTTCTAGTTTTTATTGTTGCTTCAGCTAGGTGGTTTATATAATATAAAGCTTTAATTTCCTTAAAAAAACAATTTAAGTAGAAACTTAAAAACTTGAAAAAAAAACATGTTTCTATCAATTATTTTAATTAAGATTAATATTATAAAAAATAATTATTTTGCTAAACATGGTCATGATTTGGTAGGGAATAACGATTGTCTGCTAGGGTTCTAGCTTTGAAGCCCTGTGCGTGCATCGCGCTAACACCTTGTTGTGTCCATGGAGGTCAAGGAAGGGGGCCCTCTTGGCCCCTCTTACAGTTCTGTCATCATGCATGAGCAAGGCTTCAAGCACTTCAAACGTCCTCCCTTTGAGCTTCCAGATGAGCTGAAAAACATCCTTTGGGAGGATGAGATGCCGAAGGAGAAACCCACGGAGATCAACCCTGAATCAAACCATCCAAAAGTGGCTCGCTCCTGGGAACCAGACAAATGCATTCTGCAAGCCCCTGTAGCACCCAAATACATGATCAACTCGCCAAGGATAGAAGACCAAAAACAATACATGAAAGATTTCTCCCTGATAGGAAAGTCCCTGGGATTATGGCCATCAAAAAAANGTTAAATGGATTCAGCACTAGTGGAATCCCAAGGGTCATTACAACCTCCAACTTGGATCAAAAGGCTTCTTTACTATCATCTTGCACAACCTGGAGGACAGAAACCGAATCTTTGAAGGAGGACCATACTTTTACAACTCGGCAGGTCTTTTCCTTCGCTTTTGGACGAAAAAGTTCAACCCATAGAAGGAGAATTTCATGCATGCACCAGTCTGGCTCTGTTTGTACCCGCTACCTCGAGAGTTTTGGCTGGAAGAAATGCTTGCAGGCATCGGCAACACGATAGGAATCTATGTCAAAGCTTCGAAGGCAACAAAACAACAAAGGTACACTACTTATGCTCAAATCTGTGTTTACCTTAATATCTGCAGTCCCAAACCCTGGATTACTAGCACATCCCCTTCCTTTTCAAGAAATGTCGCGAACATGGCCATCTATTCCGAGACTGCCCCCTAAATAACCCTAGCAAGTCAAATCCCAAGGATCCTGACAAAACCAAGGATGGTTTCACCCAGGTCACGGGACGCCGCAGCCATCCGGCCAAGAAAACACCTCCACAAGCCCCAGCTGGACCCTCAACCAACAACTCTTTCAAAGCCCTTCAGACCCCATCAAAAAACCCCACCATTCCTTCCGACCCTCTGTCAAATCCCTTAGTCCCTGTGCAAGTCCAAGGTTCTCCAAATCCTATCCCACCTGCCCCTGGATCCACTCAAATCCACAGCTCAAAGACCTCCCTTCCAGCAAGTCTCAAACCGAAAATGGGAGACCTAAACAAAGATCAGGAATTAACCGGAATATACTTGGTACACCTGGAACATGCCTACCGAAAATAGCAGCTCTACATTATACCTCTGGATCAACTACGCAAAGTCCATAAGGTCTTCCTCAACTTTACAGCAAGAGGATCAACCCGAGCCAATCCAAATCTAGGAATACAAAAAGGAAGCTCGAAAGAATAGTGCAAACCCATAAAAGAAGAGATAAAAAGGGGCAGAAAACCAAAACATCAACTGATTCAAGATGTGGGCAATTTCCTAATGAGCTTGGGCCAAATCTACCTGATCTCGAATAGCTTTCCTCCCCTCCAACCCTCGTCGTCCTCATGAAGATGCTATCCTGGAATATAAGGGGTCTCAACGCACGAAGAAAGCAAGGTCTGCTTCGGGAAAGGTTAATGAAGGAACAACCGAACATTCTTCTCTTGCAAGAAACTAAATGCGCGGGAGAGGAAACTTCTCAAATTCTTCAAAAATGTTGGAAGCAAGCTAATTTAGTGGAAGTCGACGCAAAAGGTGCAGCAAGAGGGTTGGTCGTACTCTGGAACCCTGCCACGGTACTGATGGAGGGATTCTTCACCTCCTACTAGATCATCACTGCCTCCTTCCGACTCATAGGCTCGAACAAGTCAGGATTTATCACGAATGTCTACGGCCCTGCAACCCCAAGAGACAAGGATGCCTTCCTCCATCATTTGGAATGGATTTCCAATCATATCGGCAATCAGCGATGGATTGTTGGGGGCGACTTCAATATGATAATCAGTCTGGAGGAAAAGAAGGGGCGCACGAGAAGATTAGGAAATGACAATGAGCAGTTCCACCGAATCATTGGTCTGTTGAATCTCATTGATGTAGAAACGGACAGTTGACCCTTCACCTGGTCCAATCGACGCTCGAGGATACAAAATGTCTCATGTAGGTTAGACTGCTTCTTAATCTCAAAACCCTTCATGTTGGATGGCCTCGCTTGGAATTCCACTGCGATCGACACTCCGGGATCTGATCATTGGCCGATACTCCTTTCGATAAGTATCAGTGGCACCCTAGGCAGGAAACCCTTTTGCTTTGAAAAATTTTGGCTGACACACCCGGACTTTCAAGCCAACATAAAACTTTGGTGGAAAGAAGCGGAGATCACTACAAGCACTCCTATGTACAAACTTCAACATAAGCTAAAAAACCTCAAGCAGCATTTAAAGGCATGGAATAAAACCACATTTGGCATCAATTTCCAAGCTCGGGAAATCCTCAACCAACAGATTCAAGACCTCCAACAGCAGATCCGAACACAAGGCCTCATCGATTCTCTAAATGAGCAAGAATCCCTACAACATTTAGATGGTTGAAAGATTGGCGCAGGAAGAAACTCTTTGGAGACAGAAATCCCTAATCCAATGGCTCAAAGAGGGAGAAAGAAACACCAAATTTTTCCAGAGATCCATGCTCCAATGTTGACATACTAATCGCATCACTCACCTAGTCTCGGACCAATGCCTTGAAATCCAAAAGCACTTAGACATAGAAAAGGAATTATTGTCTTACTACAAGAACCTTCTTACAGAACCCCCTATAGATCGCACTGGAGCTATCGACTCAATCCTCAAGCATATTCCAAAGGAGATCACCAATGAACAGAACGAGGCCTTGATGCATCCTATTACCCAAGAAGAAGTGGATCAAGCCCTCAGGGATACTCCAACAGGCAAAGCCCCTGGGCCCAACGGGTTCACTTCGGACTTCTTCCATCATTGTTGGGACATCATCCGAGAAGAAGTCTGAGAAATTATAGAGGATTCCATAAAATCGAGGCAGGTCTTACAGGCACTCAACGCCACCTTCATCACTCTCATTCCAAAAGAGAACAATGTTACCTCCCCAACTCACTCCCAACCCATTGCACTTTGCAATGTGATCTACAAGCTTATCACAAAGGTCATAGCCAAACATCTTAAACCTATCCTATCATTCATCATCTCTCCGAAACAGTCACAGTACGTGGAAGGCAGACAGATCCTGGACAACATCATTTTGGCTCACGAAGTAATCCACTTGCTTCATGCGACCAAGTCTCCCTGTATGCTTCTAAAACTGGATCTTTCCAAAGCTTTTGATAAACTTAGTTGGAATTACTTGGAATCAACCCTTCTAGCCTTTGGCTTTGATTCTTCTTGGGTCTCCTGGATCACCAATCTCACCTCCTTAGCCCTATTCTCTATCTTAGTCAATGGCGTCCTTTCCAAGCCTTTCTCTCCCTCCAAAGGAACAAGACAAGGGGATCCACTTTCACCCTTTCTCTTCATCTTAATGGCGGAAGGGTTGAGTCGAGCCATTAAAGCATCCATCATTGATCGCTCCCTCTCAGGACTCACCCCCCATGGAATCTCTCCGCCCATTTCGCACAATCAGTTCGTGGATGACATTCTCTTAATGGGCATCCCCACAGTTTGTGAAGCTCTTTGAATTCGGATCGTGATCAACCTTTTCTATGATGCTTCAGGCATGGAAGTAAACCTCTCTAAATCCAAATATTCTTCTTCAACACGCCTATCCAGATCCAACATCACATTATGCAACTCTTGGGGTTCACCCGAAGCGTCCTCCCCTCCAAGTATTATCTTGGCCTCCCTCTTATTGATAATCCACTAAGAAACACTTCCTGGGAAGATCTGCTTTCCAACTTCTGGAAAAAACTGGCCTCTTGGACCTTCTGCTCCCTCAATCTGCTCGATCGCCTCGTCCTTCTTAAGTCTGTCCTTCAAGCCCTCCCTATCTATGCTTTCTCAGCGCTTGCAACCCCAAGATTTATCCTCAACACTTTAAGAAATATTCAAAGGAACTTCCTTTGACAAGGATCCAAAGAGGGACGCAAATTGGCTTTGGTTAGTTGGCAGAGAACGTGCAGACCAAAGTACGCAGGGGGACTCGGTCTCAGAGATACATCCATCCTCAATAAAGTACTCAGTGTAAAAACCCGGTGGAGATGGTTAAAGAGACCTCAAGACCTTTGGGCATGTCTCTGGAGGAAAAAGTACAATTCTTCCATTCCAGAAAAAGATCTAATCAGATGGAATGGTCAGTGCCCTGGATCTCTCATCTAGAATGCAGCCAGGAATAACAAGGGGTTGATAGCAGATCACGCTTTCTGGGAATTGCAAGGTGGGACCTTGGCCCTATTCTGAAGCAACTCCTGGCAACAGCTTCCGACCCTGGACAAGGATCCCAATCTGCATACTTTCATTCCCTTCACGACAGGCGCAGGTCTCCAAAAGGTTGTCAACTTCTTGATTCCAGAAGACAATAGAGACACCTGGCACAATTGGAAAAAAACCCATGAAGAGTTGCATATCCCTCTCGAGATAAATATCCAACCACTTCTCGATCAACTCAATTCTAGGAGAGTCTTCAGCCAACAGGGGGAGCACATTCTAAGGTGGGGACACTCCAACGCTGGCACCTACAACCTCCAAGAAGCTTATTTTTTCAGCACAGGACATAACTCCCTCCCAAAAGAAGCAATTTGGAACTGTTGCCGCCTTATACACACCTTTGGGAGACGTGGAAGAAATCTTCAATCCACTCGGTGTGTCCTTGGGGGCAAGTGAGAGTTAAGGTGCTGTCACCTAATCCTCAACTCCTCCGTCTAGGCCAACTCCTAGTGAAGCCAAG
>SNQJ01S0039227.1:28730-41909 GCA_010110895.2 Picea sitchensis
TTAAAATGCGGAAGAAAGGGTTAGAGATACGTTACAGAGGATGCCCCATGACATTTGGGGATTGTTCAAAGGTCTGCAAGCGGCCAAAGAGAAAGGGCTAAATCTCCTTATAGCAGAAGGCGACTCACAGATAATCATCAACCTCCTCACTCATCTCCTAAATGGAGCAAATCTGGAGAAGATCTCCCCAAGCTGGAGACTCTTGAACGGGCTGATAAGAATAAAGTCAATCCTTCAGCCTCAGTGGGTTATTCGTCCATCCCACGTCCGAAGAAAAGCAAATCAAGTAACAGACATGTTGGCAAATTTTAGGGTAGATCTACAAGGAGACTTTTTCTGTTCTCCAACCTCTTCCTCTACTCACCCCATAGTGATCGCTTGCAGAAACATGACACACAACAAGGACCAACCCCCAGATGGGGTGACATCAGAGATGACGGGTGGATGGCCAAACAAGCAACCACTTGGCCACGTCTCTCACCACCTCGAGCCAGCGCACACCGCACCCACCTCCACCATTACTCAATGCCTTTAATACAACAACCTCAGCAACTCTACGCTCATTTGATTTCAATTCAGTTTAATGGCATGGCGCTCCAGTTCGTGGGAGAATTTCTGGCTATGGGTTGGTCGAAGGCCCAATCCCATTGTCCTGTCAAGTTCAGTGGATTAACGCCAGCAATGGGGAACACCATGGCTCATTCGAGCCCTTGGCCTCCTGAGTCATGGCCTCCTCCGACAATTGGTTTAGTTTTCTGTCTCTAGGTCGATTTTTCTTGGCACTCTCGACCCTCAGAGCCCTACTCTCCTCTCTCGATCGACGATGGCTCTTGGCTTTGGTCCGCTTCCAACCCCTTGCATAACATTACTCCAGTTTTCATTCCTGTGTCTCAGGTGATCTTCCTCATGTCGTGCATTCGAGGAAAGTCGAAACACGGGAAAGCCTGGTACGCTGCAAGAGGGAGAGGTGTGCGAGGACGAGGCAGGCAAGCTCTTCCAAGCTTGCCTCCAGACCTTGTGCATGCCTCCAACCCAGAGCATCCCCCATCTTTTCCTCGTGTCTTCTCCCTGGACCTTTCTCCCGATCGGGCCACTTCTCCGGGTCTGCCTCCTTTGTCTTCTCCCTACGCCTGTCAAGTTGAATGGTTCGACAGCCAGGGTAACTCCCTGGGCTTCATGCCAAAACTCAACCCGTCACCCCCCCGCCAGCCTCTGCCTCTGCCTCCCCCTCCGCTCTGTCTGTCCCTTTCACTTCTTCGTCCTCTCCCATTCCCTCTCCCGAATCCCCCACCTCCTCCTCGAATTTACCTCCACCACCTTCGCCACCACTTGCTTGCACCCGTTGCGTTGGGAAGTAAGTTATCACGGACTCTCTGGACATCATCAAGCGAGCAATGGAGGATGTCATGGGTGCCATCACTGCAATGCAGCACATAGAAGCAAAAAGGACACATCGTGAGGAACACATGACGACTCTGCTATAGGATCTCAAGCAAGTTATTTTGAACACAGGTGCGCCAAGCAAGGAAACCGCGCAAGACCAAAGGCACGAGCAATGACTCGACCCCAGCTCAGGATGGCCTCTTTTCGCTCGGGTTTCCTTTGGGTTCATGCATCCAAATAGTTTAATTTACAAGTTCTCTGCCCTGTGCGACATCTCAGTCCTAGGATTTTGTAGATTTACTCGTATCAGTTTTTGCGTCTTGGTATGGATAGTTAGAACTAGTTTTGTACATTTCAATATCACTTCAGTTTTTTAAGTCTTACATGGTTACTGTGAACTTTAATGACCACGTGGTAGCTTTGGTTTCCCACCAAGAAAATATGACACCTGTAACTCTCACTCCTTAGCAGGCTCTAATACAATTTCTAACTAGCAAAAAAAAATAATTCAGGATTACAAAATATAAAAATAAAATAATAATAAAAAACATATTATATATTTTATTTTTAATAATATAAAAGATATTATTATTATTTTTAAATTTAATGAGTTTAATATTTTCATTTTTTAAAGAACTATTGATAAATACGTCTAGGTGGTATTTGGAACAATAAACTTCATCATAATTAGTATGTATGCTTTTGGTAGGATCCACTTATTATTTTTAAATACTAATGATATAGTATTAGTTATTTTATATTATACTAGCATTTCATAAGTCTAATAAAATATGCAATTGGTTTTATAACACTGTCAGTCAAACAGGTCGGGGAAGCGTGAGTGAAAAGATTTCCTTTAAAACATTGTCCAGTCAAATTATGCATAAAATACGTATTGTTCATTCTTGAACATAGCTCTAAAAGCTTCCATCTTAAATCAACGGTGTGGATCTCACCGTATAAAAAGGTCTAACCATAAATCAACGATGCGTATAACACTATCCAGAGACATAATGCCAAAAAAATCTTTGGACAGAGATATAGATTTAAAGATGAATGTAGTCCTGGCAATACTTTACTTTGTAAAAAGGAGAGAGGCTAAATCAAACCAGGCATTGATGTATGTAAATTGGGTAATATATGACAACTTACGTTGGATTTTTAAGTATTTAAATTTTATGTAATTATAAGAATAATTAATTAATAATAAAATTAAAATAATTTTAAATATATTTATAAATATAAATTAATTATAAATTTTAAAAAATAAATTATTTGTATTTTTAGTGAATTTATTTTTTATAATTCAAAATAATAAACATATTTCCACAATTCAAAATAATAAATATTAATAAACATATGTTCAAATCTATGGTTGTATTCCAAAACCACTAAATAAACTGCAAGATTTAGAGTAACTCATAATTACATGTTACATCCATTCACTAATGGAATTTTTGTATAATAAGAAGAATTAATATCCTGATGGAATTCGTGTAATAAGAAGGATTCATATCCTCCACATTTTCCACTCATAATTACGTGTGACATTCATTCGCACATGGAATTTTTAATCCGACAGCAAAGATGAATCTCGCACGAGAGTTTCTTGAAGATCAATATACCAATTAAAGATTAAATATTACCAAAAAGTGAAGGCTTATTAGTTTTTTTAACTCGTTTCTTTATACAAAATTACTTATTTTCCATTATACTTATCAGAAGATAATTCAAATATATTGTGAAAATGATAGATAAATAAATAAAAATTCACAAGTCTTGATCATTTACTAATATGTACAATCAACACAAGCAAATCAAAAGAAAGTAAGAGACCAGAAAACCAATTTATAGGGAGGGAAATTGCTCTTGATTAGGGTCAAAGATCCAGAAAACCAATTTATAGGGAGGGAAATTGCTCTTGATTAGGGTCAAAGATTGCTTCCAGAAGTGAGAAAGAGAACATGTACTGCATCTTTTACATCCTCCTACCGTTGTCCTGGGTTCCTGTTCTATATTCTGACATCGCTCTGCGTCTCTTTGAATTGAACAGTGTTTTTTTCTGAAACAGGCTTAAGGGATAAAGGGAGACGGTCAACCTTAGCGTTTGGATTTTGAATTTTAAATTTTCAGGTTAAATTTGAGTGGTTGACTGTAGGGCTCAAATTTAAATTTGCCACTTAATTCAAATACATCCACATGGGTGCATGGATGTATAGACTATGATGTTTATGGCATGGGATCTGAAAATAGAAAGAAATGAAATGGAACCGGCTTCTCTGAGAGGCAGCACCTGGAGGTCATCGAAGCAAAGCAACTCTGCATTTTATTAAATTAATGAGGAGTACAATATATAGGATGATATTCAGTTTAGATGGTTGGAACCAACCTCAACTAAATCCTAAATAAGCACCACAACAAATCTTCATTATTTCTAAGTCTCCCCTTTAATGGAGAAATGGATTGTCTACAATACAAATGCCTAACATAAGTAACATGCTCGCTGGTCTGATTCTCAGCTAGGCTTACAACTTGACTCTAACAATTTCATTTTAACCTTTCTTGTTGTCAAATAGTGATGGAGATGGAGCTTCTTCCTTGGCTTGATGCTCCAAATATGTTTCATCTTGACTCTGTTATGCTTCAGTGTCCTCTTGGCTTTGTTCTTCTTCATTTAGGAACTTGGCGGCTGACTATTGTTCTTTGTCCTCAACACTCGAGTTCTTGGAAGCGTTTGTTTTTAATGCTTGCAAATTCTTCCAACTTCTCATAAGTGGGTTGCTTTCTTTTTTGGATACAATCATCAATGTCTTGCTCAATGGATTGTTGCAAAATCAATTCATAATAATACTTAATTTTTTATGGGCTCCACACCATAAAAATTGACTCAATATTTTCTTCATCAATATCTTCATTTTCTTCCATATTTTCTTCATAATCATTTACTATTGAAAATGAATTGTTGTCTTGTAAACCTGCACACTCAAAATCATTGTTATAATCATAGGAAGAACCATACTGGTTCTTTTCATTTTTCTCTTCTAAGAAAGCTTTCCTTTCTTCGCCTTTCTTCATTGCCTCTGATGTCACATAATAATCTTCATTTTCAGCTTCAACTGCTATCACAACTGGTTGTTTCATGTCTTCAACCTCTTTACCAAGCTCTATCATATTGTATTTCACTTGGTTTGTGTATGCAAATGAGTTTTTCTTCTCACCAAACAATAGTTCATCAATAAGATGTTTCTCATGCATCAGAATTGACCACTCTTCATGAGATGAATAGTTTTCATCAAATTTCACTAAATTTACCAAAGATTCACACAGGGGTTTATCAATAGTTACACATTCATCTCCATCATCAATCTCATTTGAATTCACCACATCACTAAATATTGTTTCATAGGGAATTTCCTTACTATGACATGAGACTTTACTGTCATACACACTTTCTTCATTAATCATTGCAATTTCAATTCTACCATTTTCAGTCGCTATTTCAGTTACAAAGCTTTCAACATTATCATCATTTTCAACAACAATGTCGTCATGAACTTTAACATTCTCACTCCACTTCTTCATTTCAAGAATATATCAAAATATTTTTGCTCTAGGTATTTCACCAAATTCACGCAAAATACTACACAATGTTTTCATCCACTGCTGATATAATAAGTTGTAATGCTATTGCACCTCTTCTCTTATCATATAAATTGACACAACCTTCATGATCATAATGCAATAAATCTACTAACCATAGTAATTTTTTCATTTCAGTTGCCCAAGGTTCATAATTTATACCTGAGAAGAATGGCAAATTTGACATCTATATTTTATATACTTCATCAAATTCTTCATTGATTTCTTCATGGTCTTCATTGATCTAGTCCAACACTGCGTTATGATCCTCAAGCATGGGTTCTTCATCTGCAACTAGAAACACACCATACTGATCTGCAAAATACAATGACTCTTCCTATTGATTCTTTCTCCTCATTTGTTTCAGCTCTCTCCGGAGCTGCCTAATTTTCCTTTGCTTACCCATGGTGCATTCTCCTTTTATCTTCTTCCTTCTCTTTCTTAGATTGGAGGTTGTCTAAGTCCGACGGAATGGGCACGTACACCTCACTTCCCTATAACACCTCCATGCAGCAGACCAAGTGCTTCCTTTAACAGCAAATTGCTTCCCTTTGTCTGCACCACGATAGGTACAGGAACTTTGTCTGCATCTTCATTATGTTGTAGGGCTTAGCAATAAATTAGAGTGCTCCTGTCAAACCATGTACACGCTCTGCAATCTACTCAAGTCTACCAGAAGATAAAGATCACAGACCTACTTGTTTATTTTTCCGATGAGGGAGCTACGACAGCTCTTTTATCTTAGGCGCACTGTCACTCCAAAGGTTGCTTAAAGGAATACACGTCACTTAATTGCAGAGCAAGAAATGTATTGAGTGGGCATCATGTGTGTTAGTATTCATACCAACATTATATTATTATAACATGCATTTCAAAACATAAACGCTATCAGGAACAGTAAAAAGAGTTGAGATGTGGAGGCCACTGATACCAACTTGAAAATAAAAGCAAGGAAGATAGGCAGGTTCCTCATATGCAGTTCCACGACTTCTCTATAATCTAGCAGCTGCTACTATAGTACTTTACACAATAGCGGCTTCACATCAATGCTAACGACGCTATCACATAGCTTACACACACGATGAATATCTTCACTCGAGTTATATGATGTCGCATACAAAAAACAAATTATGGCAGTGGCAATGTTCTTGTAAATGCAAATCAATGGATGCACCAACAAATAATTCAAACCAAACGATAGCAGCAACGGCTTTTCTTTCACTAGAAACGGCGGCAGCAGCGGCAACTTTACTTTGCATAGATCTGGATCTCAGCCTCCTCTCACCACCGACGTAGGAGTTCAGGTCAAGTTCACCAACAATCGATTCTTCGTACAAATTGGCTCAACAATAGCAGCGATCACGTCTCTCCTCAGCACACAGGCTCATGTCAATGGCGCTTCCTTTTGCAAGTTTCAAACAACAATAAATTCTCATGCAGATTTCTTTAAAATTTCTCGCCAGGTCGAGGGACGCATTTCTCATCCTTTGACTCGAATATGATCAATTGCGCCTTGCAACAATACCTTTCCTGGTGACTTTCCTTCACACAAAATTCTCTTCCTCTACGCGGATAGGCGACTATCTTCAGCGTACAACTCCTTGACTCTTCTTCCCTCTAACATTTCTCAGTTGGCCCACACTTCATCATTTCCACTATATTTCCGCTAGTCTCCCCACAACTTCTTCTACCTCTCAAGGTTTCACAACAATTCTAAACTACAGTCATTATTTGATGCCAACCTACGATGCAGGATTTTCCTTTCAATCGACAGTCATTGTGGCTCTGATGGGCAGGTCCCTTCACACAGCAGCGAACCTTCACGCAGTCTTCGCGACTCTTTCTTGCTCATGGATAGCCAGTGACCATACAAGCTCCTCTACTCACGCTCACTCAACCTTCGCTCTTTTGCTAGCAACTGAGTGTGATTTTCCGCATTACTCTTGAAACTTCATTACTGACTTTCAATCAAATATTGAAGTGATTTCCATTGACATACTGCAGTCACTGCAAATGATAAGAACAAAACTAGCACCTTCTTTATCTTGAAAAATAAAAAATAATCACAAACACCTTTACAAAATGCTCTAACGAAGAGTTACAACTTCCAAGAATGCCCAACTCCGTGAATTGATATCACTTAATTATTGTGAGTTCATTTTAAATTTAAGTATTGGGTTTCATTCTGTATTGAAATATTTCGAACAAAGCAACATGGACGCAAGAAGCACCAGTTCCCTCAACTCAGCCACGCAAATCTCTTCATTTACTCCACCTCTGCAAAATCTTGAAATCCTTTACGATTCTCTCAACATTAAAGCCACAAAATGACGAACAAATAGTTTAGCATACGTACTTCTTGCTCCCTACATACTCGAGAGATTCCAACAATAATGTACAAGCCGCGAGCAATACTATCAACAAGTGCTTTTCACATGATAAAAAATGTTGTTCAAACTACAGCGTGAATAGTCGGGTTGAATCCATCAAACCCTCTCAACGCTTTCAACAACCATGGACCCACTCTCCATTTAAACATCTGCCATTTTAAACACCACGCATATAGTATTTTGCCAATAAAATTAAACAACAAAAATTCTGCAATTTTATATTAGTCTGTGGCCAACACTCTCGGCCTTCTGGTTTCCTCCACGACTCTTTCCTCTATCAATAAAATTCTAAACTTAAAACACTCACCGACAGAAACGAAAGGAGGAAATGCTTTAAGGTAGGGTTTAGTGAGCGTCAAATACACATGTCTGCACCTCCTTATAATTACATTTCTTCTCGAAATATATTATAACTCATAAAACTGAAAAAACGGGCTCATAAAAACAAACTTCTCTTGAAATTTCTTTACTGTAAATTTTTACCGAAAATTTTTATGAGCAGCCACACCAGTTACAAATAGCAAAGGAAATGGTGCAAACCCCTCTCTCGCAGCCCTTTCACAACAGCAGTGACGCCTCCACGCAGTGATATCTCCCAACAATCGCAACACTTCAACGCAGGTAGCTCCTCTCTACGGATTTTCCTCCTTCTTTGATACCAACTTGAAAATAGAAAGAAATGAAATGGAACCGGCTTCTCTCAAGGAAGGCAGCACCTGGAGGATATCAAAGCAAAGCAGCACTACATTTTATTAAATCAATGAGTACAATAGGATGATATTCGATTTAGATGGTTGGAACCAACCTCAACTAAATCCTAGATAAACATCGCAACTAATATCCATTATTTCTAAGTATGGGTGCACGGAGCCCTCGCCAAGTCGATGGGTGACGTACAAGAGAGGAGCGAAAGGCAATCGATAGTTCCCTGGACCAGTTGGCAGAGAACAAAAAGGCGTAGGCTAAAAGTTCTAGGAAATGATGATTTTTTTCAGGGATATTTGCTCGAAATCCCATGAGAAATTATTGGATTCGTAGATTTGAGTGATTATTTCAGTATAATCCGAGTGCCCCGAGAGTTTTTCATCATGTTGAATCCATTTCTACATTCAAAAGTGGATTTTGAACAACAAAAAATAGTGATTCGTGGAAATTTTCTAGGGTAAAATAGTCTCGAAATTGTCCAGATTATCCAGTCAAACAAGCAAGGGAGCCCAACATGAAAGAAAGAAATTATTTTAACGTGCATGAGACTAATAAATCCTATGGGACAAACCCCTCACTATAAAGTGCATTACCACTTGGAAGTCCCCAATGCTCCTATGTATGAGTGTGTATATGTTTACGCCGAAGGCGTTATTTTAAGGGGAGGTCCTTTGGAGGTCGTAGTCGTCTGTCCAAAACCTATAGGAAATTGCCATATGTTCATCAACCATCAACGAGTCCCTGCTCTCCATGTGTCGTTTCCTTCACTGCCTCAGCTTCCTTGTTTCCTCAAACACCAGCTTCCTTGTTTCCTCAAACACCAGCTTCCATGTTTCTCCTTCAAACATCGCATCAGCTCCAAATTGCGTCCAGTTTCTTCTTCAAACACCGCACTGGCGAATTAAAAACCAAGCATGCTTCAGCGGGCACACAACCATGTTCAAGCTTCAATCGGGATGATAAAGCCTATTTCACTCAAGTCAATCCTTAGGCCAAAAGGATTTAATGGACACTCTGAGACACTAAGTCACACGAAAATGATGGAATTATTTCCCGTGAGCACGGGTTTCGGTTCAAACACTAGAGTTCTAGAAAAAAAAAATATCAGTGTACCTTTTGCCATCAACCAAATTGATTCAGTTTCGAGGTATTTTAATGTCCAAACATTTTTAGTTTGATATATTTTGCGAATTCTTGATAACTGAGCAAGCTTAAATGTTGGATAAGGCTAACTTTGTGATTTTTGCACTATCTGCATCAGTTCTAGCAAAAGCTCCGAACAACAGTCCACAACTCTGAACAGGTATTATTTTGATCTGAGCATCAAATTTAATGCATTAACAAATTTCATGTATTTGTTTTTGACAAAACGTTTGAATCTTTAGTCTTTTTGGCTGTGGATAATTGATTAAACCTCCTTTGCGGCTCGGTCCTTGGCAATCGGTAAGTGCAGATATGAATCCTTTTGGATTGCTTTTGTTTATGGTTCTTAGCCTGCATTCGTTTAACTCAAGCGCCCCTGCCCCACCCCTTTCATACAAAATGTGCTCCCTTCTGAGGGTGGGATCCCCTTTCCGCTATGGCCCTCATGGATGTCCACCGTCGGGAAACACCCTACAGGCGAAGGGAGGTGAAGAAGAGGAAGCTTCGTCGTCGCACAATCTTTGGGTAGGTAATGTGTCGGGCGAGACCATTGAGCCCATGCTCATGGAAGCCTTCGCTAAGTTTGGAGAGATTGACAGTGTAGCAGTACTTAGCAAGCCTTGTATTATGGAAATCCCCCGGGGTGATTCTTTAAGGCAAGCCTTTTGATTTTTCAAGTAACCAATAGCCAAAGACAATATTATTTGGGTGTCAAAAGTGCCCCCTTTCTTCTGAAACAGATTCTCAAGCAGTTGCCTAAATGCAAACGAAGAGAAACCAAAAAGAGAAAAAATAGCTTTGAAGAACTTGAATTTGAGATCCTTCTACTATAATATGAAAAATATGTTTGTAAACTTTGTGTTAGTTGATGCATCCAATCTTAGTACTTAGCAACGCTTTAAATTTTATAAAACTTAGAAACCTTGTATGCCACAAAAAGGAAACTAAGGCTCCTTACCTTTATAGATGCTTCATTTATGCAGACATCTAATTTATCTCTGAGAGATTGTGGGCTTAAACATGAACTTGTGCCACATGAACTTGATCCATTGTTGTTGTCAAAGCATGGAAAAACCGGACGCCCTTCAACAACTTGTCTAACTGGCATTGTTGTTGAACTTCCTTTCATATTATCGGAAGCAGAGGAACCATTGTTTTTACTCAAAGGATCAAGGCGCTTCATAATACGGGCAACAGGTGCAATACCAGCACTAACTTCTCATTGAACTTCTCTGCCAAGTTCAGTTACTGCATTGTTACGTGCAAAAAAATTCTCCTTAAAACCTCTTGTACTCCTTGAAATTGTTTCCTTATACCTATAGAAGTGTTCAGAAAAACATCACCCTTGGTACTATTGGGAAAAAGACAACTTTATGCACACAACTTTCCACAAGAGATTCAAACAGTATTCGTAAACCTTGTAGAAACATCATTAAATCGATATTTGAATGACTCAGAAAAGGATTGAAAATCAGAAGGCCTTGATCTCTGTTGATATTCAGGGGACCGTTTCCCTGCATTATTCCTAGATGAAGATTGGCGCAGAATTCAACATGGTAAGAAAACGAAACATGGTCTTTTATAGCACCTACTTCATTCCATGTGATTGAACCAAGGCCCCCCTATGGAAAACTTAATGCAAAGTACAGATATGTATAGAAGTTTTCTATGCAAAACGCTAGAAAAGTTATAATCCAAAACAACCAAAACATTACCGGAGAAAATAGATTGATCACTAGAATACAAAGGTTTGTAGTTTGAAATTTAATCCCAGTATCATTACAAAGCTTACACACCTTGGTGTAAAGGGTTCACTCCTGTTGTCCAAAGCTTGCACTGCAATACCAATGTTCCTATTTTCCCTTGAATTCATTTGTCCTGGTGGAGATGGGAAAGGTCCCTGTTGTAGTTGTTCTTCACTTGTAGCAGTCATAGCAGGTGTCATGGAATCAAGTGAAGTAAATGTTCGAATATTTCCATCTTAAGCTTCAATATTGTTGGGTGAAATCGGAGGTGCATTGGGATGAGTAGAAAACACTAAAAATTGTGGATGACCTCGACCATGCCTTAAATTTTCTCTTCTGCTAAAATGATGTGCTCTGCCCATTGCAACAGCTACCAAATGTTGCATAATTCGTTCCTCAAAATCAGAGTCATCGATATAAGCCGAAAACTGCAAATTCACATTGCAATGGTTAGCCCTTACAGAAAATTCTCATGTTATCAGAACACCACGAAATAATCTTCATTTGAAATTCGCTATATCTCTACCAGCCTGAGATAGAGGAAAGGAATACAAACATGGTGAAATTCAATTTCATCCACATAATTTCGAGCAAACATCGGAGTATTCAGAGACCGGCTTAATCTAAAGCTCCTCTCTTGCTCCATTGCTGCAAGCAACTCTTGACTGCAAGGGAGACTGTTATAATTAAAATCTGGAATGGGATTAAAGTAACTCCGTAGTTAACAGAAGACCAAAAACACAAATCTACATACTTCATCATAACAACTCACAAAGTGGCATGGGTAAAGCCCGCCATTCAGTGGAATAGAACAGACCTTTGTCTGATATACTAAAACGAAGGGGTTTGAGAATGATGCAACAAATTCTACCACATGTCACCAAAAAGGAATAAAACAAATTTCCCCACATACCTTGCAGGATCCTTCAAGTTGAGGATTTGCAAGCACATAGGACATTCCTTACTTCTTTAGGACCTGATTAAGAAAAGGGAAAAATTTTAGCATCTATCAATTGCAGGCCTCCTGGAATTGTTCTACACATCAATAGCAATTTATATATAGATGGTCTCAAGACTAAAACAAATTTCATGAAGCAATTCACCATTCAAGTATGCACTGCAAATGATACTCATGTTTACAGCTAGTGACCTGAAACAACCCACCAGATCTAAGGTCAGTTATGGTAACCAAAACCCATGTAGGGAGGAACAAAATTCACCAACCAAAATACCTATCTTCGCCCTTGATTGAACCAAATTCAATGGCTCAGAACCCATCAGATACATCTGAAACCCAAAATCAAATGTAAACAATGGAATCAATTAATCATAAACCGCATGAATTGGAAAAAAGCACATTACCGTGGCAGGATCATTGTCCATAAAGGGCTCAAGATAGATGTTGCAAGCATCATCACAGGAATCCTACACACCACCTTCCACAAAAGCTACAACCGATGTCAAGTAAGTCTCTGTAACTTTGCTATCCTCCATCCCCAATACCAAAACCCACACAAAAACAGAGCCAAAATACAACCAAATTCAACAAAGGCCTCGACCAAACCTATTGCCAAAATGGATGCCTGGTGAAAACAAGGTCAATCCTTCTATACCCACTAATAAAAATATGCTTTGTAGCGCAAAAAAAAGGGGTATTGAAACAGGTTTGGACCACCGACCAAAAGGCGAAGTTTGATAGAGTAAAGAAAAAGCTACAACAAACAAACAAACTTGCAGATTAGTCAAAGAACCATATAAAATAAATGAATCACTAAAACAATGTTTGTGTATTTCAAGCACATTGAGCATGCTAAAGCAACCAAGGAGGGTCTGCAGGGCATGGCCATTAGAGTCAACTCTCTCAGAATCAAATTTGCTCGGGCGATAAGGATTTTGCATTTCAGTGCTCTTTGTCTGTTTCTTTGGAGTTTTTTTTTATAATTTTCCATACACCCTTAAGCTTAGCTTGATAGGAGATTTTTTATCAATTTTCTTCAAACCCCTGATCGTTCGATGACATTTCATCTCAAGACTCTGTTTCTGTTAATGTTTATGCCATTATTATAGTTCTTTGCATTTCAATAGATAAGAGCATCATAAGAACAAGATCACTGAGAAATACACATTCACAAGAGACACAACATTTATCCTGGGAAACCCTCTAGGGGAAGAAA